>CM076682.1:103168428-103178428 GCA_038501925.1 Xenopus petersii
TTCCCATTGCTCTTCTGTGAGGTCAGGAATATGTGTCCATCATGGTTTGTTTGCTGGGCCTGATTTGATTGTAAATAGTGGATAGTGGTTTGTAGATTTGTTCTTTCCGGGTTAGTTTTTCAATTGGGGTTTAATTCAATTTGAGGTTCCCCTGAGTGAAATTGCTGGGTGAGAGCATGTCTCAATTGTAAATATTGAAATAACATCTTATTTGATATATTGAAGTTGTCCTGAAGTTGAATAGGCAGTTGTCCTTATAGATCTCCCAAGTATTGCACATTATGTTGTGCCCAGAGGTGAGGATCAGATACTCTGTGTGTGTTCATAATACTAGTGAGCTATTCCCTATTCTGGTGCAGCTAATCCTCTCTGAGATAGTGGCATGTTTATCACATTGTATTTTACCCTAGTAGGGACTGGTGACCAGTAGAGCTTATTTAGCTAGCTTTGGAGTTTCTTAAAGAATGTCAGGGAAATCCAGGTAGGTGACTGCCTAAATAGATATAAACATTTGGGAAGTAACTTCAAATTAAATGAATTCTACATATCATTGAAAATAGAAGTTTGAGCTATTTGTCAAAAGTTTTTAGGAGTTGTCATCAATGGGTCAAGGTTTAATTCCTTGAATTTTCCTATTTGTGGATGTATGTGTATCCCTAAATATTTAAGTGTGTTTACTCGGACCAAGGGAGTATATCTTTTTTTATTTCTATTGTTGTGCTACTTTATTATTCTATTTTCTGTAGGTCGCAAAGGGAGCTGAGGATCTTCTATGTCTTGGGTGTCCACTAGCAGCAATGATGACTTAGCCCAATTGATCTTGAGGCCTGAAAGTTGTGTGTGGTTATTGATTTAATTGCAGGGCTTGTAGAAGTAAAGGACCTGGGTTGTCCGCAAATAGCGAGATTTTTCCCCTTAAAATCCCAATTTCAAATCCCCGGACCTCCTGGGTTGTTTGTATTAAACATGGCAATGGTTCCATGGCCAGGGCAAAAAGATCCGGTGACAGCAGGCACCCCTTGCGAGTACCTCTGGTCAGGTTAATTGGGGCGGAAAGGTTGGACAAAATTCTGGCTGTAGGTCTAGTGAAAAGAGCCTGTATCCAGGTTAAGAAATTCTTACAAAAGCCAAATATTCTTAGTGTTTCCCATAAATAGGCCCATTTGACCGATTTGAATGCCTTTTCATTGTCTAAGGAGGCAATGATCCTAGTGCCTAAATTTCTGTGAGGGATTGATAAATTGGTATATATCCTCCTGATATTCAACTCAGCCTGATCTGGGGCAACTATTGAATTTATGACAAAATTTAGATGCTTTGCTAGCACTTTGAATATTTTTGAATCCGAATTAGAGAGATGGGTCAGTATGCAGAATGGGTCGGTATGAAGAATGAGATTGAGGGCTCTTCACCTGGCTTCAAAATTAAGACTATGGCATTTCTAAAAGAGGAGGGTAACAGTTCTGTAATTAGAGCTTGGTTGAAAATATCAGTAAGAATTGGGGCTCTCAATGTGGCATATGTAAGATACCATGTATTAGGGATCCCATCTGGATCAGGGGTTTTTCCCTGGGGGTAGGGAGGCTATGGCTTCAAGGACTTCTTGTTCTTGTAAAGGAGTGTCCAAGAGGGTTCTATGTGATTGGGGAGATCTAATTTGCAATTTCTAAAATTTTTTTTTCCAATTTGGAGGTGTACAGATGTTCGTAGTACTCTGTGAGACTTTGGTTAATGGCTTAGTAATTACCTCAGTTTCATTTTTTTGAAGTGCATGTATGGCTGGTCTGCTACAGTCTTCCCTTGCTAGGAGAGCAAGGAGCTTTCCATTCTTACCCCCTTTTTTCATGTAAAGCAAATTTGTGATGTAATTGGCTTTTATGGGCACATTTCCATTGAGCCTGAGCATATTGCCTTTGTGCTATTACATAATTGAGTTTAGTTTGAGAATTGGCTGTATCTCTCCTCCTCTCTCCGTGCGTCATCTGTGCTTACCATTGTTTGTGCTGCTAATTTCCGTGGGTGATCTTAGAAATATTCTCACCCCGAATATATGCTATCCTAGAATCCCATGCTTGTGGTAGAGAGGCAGTGTTTACAATAATCTGGAGGTAGTCACTTATTGATTGCTCTATAATTTTCTTTATATCTGGATGGGTAATCAGTAAGGGTTCAATCTCCAGGTTTTACTGCTGGGGTGTGAGTGAAATAGCCATGCAATTAGCAACACTTCTCCAGACATCTACCAAGCCAGCAGCTGTACATTGCAGCAATTCATACAAAAGAGAATCTACTATATCGAAATCCCGCTACTGAGGCATGGATAAAAGTGAATCTACCTTGAGAATCATTCTAGATATTTAATTGTTGGAAGGGGAGTGATCTGTTTATTAACATTGAGGTCCCTCTAGAATAGTTAGTTAACAGCCTGGTAGGCTTGTGCTATCCAGAGCTTTTTTTTTTTTTTTTTTTTTTTTTTTTTTTTTAAGCGGTTGGAAGACTTACAGATATGAGTCTCCTGGAGGCATGTTATTTGAGAATTGTATTTTCGTAGGAAGTTAAAAACCAAGGACCTCTTCAGAGGTGTGTTTAATCCTCTGACATTCCAGGAGATGGCTATTCGCTATGCCTTGACTCCTCCTTTGAGAAATAGAAAAGTAGAGGGAAAGAAAAGAGTAAGTGGTGAAAAAGGAAAGAAATGAGTACTTGGTATTAATCCCAATGTTTCCCAGCCTAATTCCCAGAGTATTGGAGAAGTTTAGTTCCCGTAACATTCAAGATCTTAAGAGGGTGCGCCTAAAACATAGTCACAGTCTTAACTGAGTAATAACAATATTTTCAAACAAAACTGAAATCTTAGCAGATTTAAATATCAATAATATAATAACAAAGATGTGTAAGGGTGACAACCCATTGGGTGCTCCAGTGAAAGTCCACTTAAAGTGCAGTGATCCAGGTTAAGTGATCATGTTATAAGGTAAGTAGCTCTAGGTACTAGACATGCTACAGTTCCAAATCTGTTGTAACTTCAGGAACTGTAAAGTAGGGCTTGATAAGGTACATATGTGGAACCTGTGATGAGGCTTGTTGTGTGATAACTTGATCTACTCATGGTCAACAGTTGAGGCAGAGGGAGGCCTCTGTAGGTGAGGGAAAAATTTAGTTTTTAGTTTTAGTTGGGGTAAAGAGAGAGAATTGTATTTTCAAACTTAAAGTCCTTTTGCCTCGATCAGCTGCCAGGGCTGCATCTCTATCTCTAAATTTCAAGAAGGGGGCTATAATGGGTCATGGGGGAGCACCAGGTGGTGGTGATCCAGCTAGTACTCGGTGTGCTTGCTCAATAATGAAGATTGGGGAGAAGGTTTCGGCAGGCTATAATGGGTCATGGGTGAGCACCAGGTGGCGGTGATCTGGCTAGTACTCGGTATGCTTGCTCAATAATGAAGATTGGGGAGAAGGTTTCTGCCCCACATTCGGTTTAAGACCATTCTACAAAAATGGAAAGCCAATAATACTCACATTATTCCTTCATAGGTGATTTTCGAGGTCATCCGATTTTACCTCTGCCGCCTCCAGCCTACTGTGTAGTTGGCCCATGCGTTCATGCAAAAGGTGGCAAGAGTCCTCTAGCTCCCCCACTCGACTTCGGTTGTACTCTTTCAAACATTTTATCTGTACGCAGGTCCTCAACCTTAGCCATGGTTGCTGTGTGGCAAATTTGAATAGTGTTCTGAATGACCGAAACTACCTCCGTCAAAGTCGGTTCATCATTTTTATTAGCCTGACAAGCTTTGGAGGTATTAAGGGGTGTACAGGGTCAAAAGCATCAAGTGCGGTCTCTACCGTACTCACAGTTATGCTCTGAGCTGGGTCGGCTGTTGCACTGTTCCTTAGACGATTCTGGCCTGTGCAGGTCTGCCATTTTGTAAGGCCTCACCGGGTCATGGAGAGGAGATTGGATGTCCGAAGCCTCTGCCGTGGATTGCTTCTTTTTGCCCATTAGTAGTTAGTCTCTGGCTGAGGTGGTCTATTTAGGGATATTTCCCTGGATTCATGTGGGTGTCCAACAGAGATCAGATAGCACAGGTCTGCTCACATCACCAGTCGGCCACACCCTCGCTGAAGCACTTCTAAACAAAAATATCTCAGGAGGCAACAAATACTTAAGATGCCTGATCACTTACATCTTCTCCACAGCTAAAACAATAGTAAAAGCTTGGAAAATATCCACACTGGACATACAATTGGTAAAAACCAGATTCCAGCATTCAAACTAGCTGAGTTAAATCTTATAATAAAATCTGGAGCCCCTGGCTAACCTACTGGAACATCTCTCATGACTTGCTTAACCTAATATCCTATTGATTCTCTCATGACAACATGAACACATGATCTAAAATACTTACGCCCATGCACAGTATTCCCTTTGATTTTTATTTTATCTTAGAATGTTTTAACATTGCCTTTTGATTTTCTTTTAATTGTTAATTTGTTTCACTTGCAACACTCGCATTCTGGGAAACCCGGTAGATTAATCTTATATTCTTATTTTGGAAAAGCAAAATAAAAAAAAATGTGTTTAAATAGATCTATGGGATCTGTTATTCGGAACCCTTTATCCAGAAAGCTCTGAATTACAGAAAGGCCGTCTCCCATAGACTCTTTCTTTGTAATATTAAAACTTTGTACTTTATCCAATTTAAAATATAATTAATCCTTATTGAAAGCAAAACCAGCCTATTGGATGTATATGATTTCCTAAAGTATGAACTAGCAGTTGTTTAAATATTCCATGCATCAATTCTCCAATGCTCTGGGACCTGAGGAAGACTGATTGTGCATGTGCAAGCAATTGGGTTTGTGCGTATCTAGGGAAAGGAGCACCTGCATGTGTGGTGGGGAGGAGAGGAGCAATTGCATGTGTAGGTTGGGTGGCATAAGATAGTCGGCCTTGGGGTGAATAGATTGTAAATCTATATGCAGTCTTGTTTTATGTAAATGCTGTTAAAGATCCAATGTTAATATGGCGAAAAATAAAAGCTGCCTTTGCAGTAGGTCCCCTCATCCAAAAGTCTTTTTAGTAAAAATCCAGCTGGGAGGTTTGGCAGGGGTCTAGTTTGTTCCTGGAAGCTCTGTTTAGTTCTAGGATTTCTGAGAAAATAGAAAGATTTACAGCTCTATTTCATTCTTGTGCAATGAACTGATGATTCTTTACTTGGCAAATTGAATTTGGATTATTTACAATTCTAAATTGTTTGTCAGCTTTTCACACGTGGAATATACATCCATTAATGTTTTTTTCATTACTGGAGTATTGAGAGCTGCATGAAAAAGTATCTTCTGAAAACCATAGCACGCTTCAACACACACCCGACGCCCCATATTCAGACCTTTATCAAGATGCCTCATGGCATACAAACAACCATCTAAATACCCAGTGGAAGTTACATCAGCATGACATCACCACTAGTGATGTGCGGGTCGGGTATTTTCCTGACCTACAACCGACCCTAACACGCCCTCCCATAGCCTGCGCCCGCCCGCATCCTCACTTCCGGGTTGCTTTTATAGACAGGGAGAGCAGGCACTGCGTCTATAAAAGGCGAACCCGGAAGCTGGCTCAACCCACACCTGCGAGGTTGACCCCAACCCGCGGTTCCCGTGGGTATCGAGTCTTCCCGCACATCACTAATCCCCACTCCCTACTCATGTATATTAATGAGCCTCCTAATCATGCATGGTGGGCCCAACTATGTAAAGACAAGACTGTTGTGAAGTGAATATTCTAGCATGGGAGTGTCAATGAAATGCTCAATTGAACTTTATTAGAATACATAATGTACCCCCTTTGTAAAATATGAGGGTGTTTATATATCACCTTGGGGGGTTCAATGACCTGTATAAAAGGCACTTGTCTGAAGGCCTTGTGTCTCTATATATGGTCAAGGAACTCCTTTGTGACATTTTATAATATCTTTATATTTTACAATAGGGAGGGGATACATAATTCACTATATAATGTATATGTAAAATATATAGTGAATAAAGTGCCCCTTATTGTAAAATATAAGGATATTACAAGTCACAGAGGAGTTCCATATCATTTACAAGATATTCATGGCTTTTGTGTATAATTAATATATATATATATATATATATATATATATATATATATATATATATATATATATATATTTTGTGTGTGTGTGTCGCAATATAGGTAAATCTAAAGGCAAAGAATGGTCCTAGCTTTTAAAATAAAAGTTTACTGTGTTTGAGTTTTTAGTTTTGAGCATTATTTGTGCCTCATAACCCTATTCTTGATACTGTATTTTGTTTTTCACTATTTGGATTCTTGTTCCTTTTACTCTCTCACATTTGGTCAGCATCCAAAGAGTTGTTTTCTATTCAGAGAGCATTTTGACATGTAAATCTTACCCGACACTTGTTTGGTTAGGAACTTCAGTCTTCACAACATATTCTTGAACTTTGGGGTTAAGTTAGAGAAATCCAACCCACAGTTAATATAAACTTAAATTTTTTTAAAAAAAATTTAATTGGGGCATATAGCATCTTTTTAAAATTTTAAACCATGATGTAATATTCAGTGTGTGTGTGTTTAACAAATAAATGGTGTTAATGTTCTCCTGCTCATTCCTTGGAAACAAAGTAGGATCTGACCATTTTGACCTATATCCAGCATATATCACAGCATTGCTTTCAAGCAGAAAAAGATGTACTGCTTCTCCCTGTCAAGTCTCTAGAGCTGCTGGCAGCTGAGGATCAGAGTAGTGGGACTGCCCGTTAACAATGACTGGGATTGGCTGTTCTCCTATAACAAATTGCATAGTGCTGCAGCAAACAGATGTTGAATTACTGGATAATTTTAGTAGCATGTTTGGGGAACCTTTATTTTAAAGCAGGGCAAAAGATAACTTTCAAATGCACTTTTTTTCTATTTTTACAAATGTATACTGCAATGCAAAATGCTCATCTATAACAGGCCCTGGAGTTGCTGGTCTCCCCCCCCCCCCATCTTTCTGTATTTTTCATCATTTGGTGCCCCATCTCTAACCAGTGCCCTTAACTCAAGTGAGCATGAATAATTTTCATTTTGGTGGCAACTATCCTGTTTTAGTTTTTATCCTTGATAGAATGGCTCTAATCATTTGACATATACATACTTTGTGCAAGGTAGTTAATTCTTTATTCTGCTCTGTAATTTAGTTGAGTTGTATGTTTTTATGCACAATTATAAAGTTTTGCATAATGTAAACAAATATGCTTATTTACACATCTCTATAGTAAAGTGCCAACATGCTGTGCTGTATAATGGATATACGGTACATATAATCTGTGTATACATAGAACATATAACATACAAATATTGACTGGTTCTCCTGATTCTAAACATATTCACAATCATTTTCCTAGTCACCCATGGCATGCATTCACCAATGGGTTAATCTCTCTCCGGGCCAATGGACAGGACCTCCTCCAAGAAGTTAAACATTCAGCTCCTCCCCTTACCCACCCATCCTTTTTTTTTGTCCTGTCTGGAGGTCGATAGTTGGATGTAGGTCATCAGCCATATAACCGATCATAGTGCCCAGCAATGGGAGTGTCCTCTCTCTGACAGTTTTCTCTCTCTCTCTCTCTGACCACACTCTGTCTTCCCTTATGAAAGCTGGAAGTCCTGAGGCTCTCCTATAGTGGCTCTAGCCAGGAATGGGCGGATCTGGTGGACCATTAGCCAGAGAGGCCAGCCATTACCTCCGCTATGGGGTTAGGTGGGCAAAACCGCAGTATTAGCTGGGCACGGTCAGCAGCACCGGGTCCTCTATGAGTGACGTCAGCGGGAGCCGCATAATGACATCATAGCGTCGGCAGCCGGAATGGCAGAAGGATCTGAAAGTGCTGCGCGATGGGAAAACAAACCGATTAGGCGGCTAATAGAAGGTGGAGGCAGAGAAGTTCTTCTTGTAATACAGGGGCATGCTCTGCAGAATGTATGTGTTAATTACGCCAGAAAAGGAAGCTGAGAGGACGCCATCTTGGTTAAGGGCGTTCTTGGGCTGAAATTTGGCATAATGTTTTGGTGCCAAAATTGAGATAGAATGGTGTGGTGACGAGCGAGAAAAAATAAGTTAAGGCTATTGGTTAATTGTTCATATTGATTATGCAGCCTTCCTAATTTTGAAGATAGACAAGACCCCAGAGAAATCTGCTCCTGTTGCTTAAAACCAGGAAGAACTGGGTACATCAGCAGCTCAAGGAAACCAAACCTTTGTGGAGTCCCTAGCAGCAGTCATAAAGCAGGCTGTGTACAGGGTTTCTGTTAAGTGGCAGGTGCAAGTAAAAGGCCAGAAGCTATTGTTTCACACCGAACCCTCTAAATTAACTTCGGCGGATAAACTCTTCCCATCATTAAAGAAAAGGTCAGTTTTCCGGTACATGCCTCCATTAAAGAGATAAGTATGGCTGAGTGGAAAAGACAGAAAAAAGACCGCAAACAGCAGGGAAGTTATTAAAGAAATATCCCTTTTGAAGAGATTGATACGTTTTGGGATGCCACACCAAAAGTGGATGTGGCGGTGGCAAGACTTGCTAAAGGAACCACATTCGTCCAGGGGGCCTGGGAGAGAAGACAGATGTCATCAAATGTCTTAGAACTAAAAGCAATAAAGAAAGCCCTATTCGTGTTCTGAGACGTTTTGAAGGCAAGAAGCATAAAAGTGATGTCCGACAACGTCACAGCAGTGGCTTATGTGCAAAAACAGAGAGACAGCAGTGGCTTATGTGCAAAAACAGAGAGGCAAAAGAAGTATGGTGGTGTTAAAAGAGGCAGAATTTTTTTTTTTAATTGGGCAGAGTTATGCCTGGGAAATTTGACCGTAATTCATCTGCCAGGAATAGAGAATCAAAAAGCGGATTTTCTAAGTCGGGTCACTATAGATGATAGACCCTGGAGAATGGAGTCTGCACAAAGCCATCTTTCAAGACCTAATAGAGGGTTGTGGTCTTCCAGATGTGGACACAATGGCGTCAATTCAGAACAGAAAATGTCCAAATTTCTTCTCAAGATACCCATGCAAAGAAGCAGTAGCTCTAGGCTGTCTAACACAAGATTGGTCCGTGGGTTGATTTATGCCCCCCCCCCACCAATTTCTCTCATATGGAAGGTTCTGAGGAAAATAGATCTGTAAGTGGCAAAAGCAGTAGTAGTAACTCCCTTTTGGCCAAGGAGGCCATGGTTTCAAGTTAACTTTGGAACCCAGGAGAATCCACAAGTTTCCAATATGGTTATCCCAATGGAGGTTTCAGTGCCAGGAGGAGAATAGTCTGTCCTTGATGGTTTGGGGATTGAGAGGAAGAGGCTTAAGAAGTTGAATTTGAAAGAAGAGGTTGTTGAATTTCTTCTGAAGTCAAGAAAATGTTTGTCAATACAATATTATGAAATATTGGACAAGTTTGTGCAATTTACACTTGGTGGGGTTCAGAACCCCAACTGTTATAACCGCCTCTTTCCTAGTGGATATCTTTTTTGCAGGGTATGGAAAAGGTCTTCAGCTAAATAAGCTTAAAGGGATTCTGTAATTTTTATGATGTAGTTTTTATTTTTAAATTACATCGTTTACACTGAAAATAATTCACTCTACAATATAACATAGAATTCCTGAACCAGCAAGTGTATTTTATTTATTTTTTTAGTTGTTATATTGGTGTGTAGGCAGCCATCTCAGGTCATTTTGCCTGGTCATGCTTTCAGAAAGAGACCGCACTTTAGGATGGACCTGCTTTCTGGCAGGCTGTTGTTTCTCCTATTCGATGTAACTGAATGTGTCGCAGAGGTACCTGGATTTTACTATTGAGTTCTGTTTTTACATCTACCAGTTAGCGGTTAACTTGTGTTAGGATGCTGTTATCTGGTTACCTTCCCATTGTTCTGTTGTCAGGCTGCTGGGGGGAGGGGTTAATATCACTCCAACTTGCAGTAACAAGT
>CM076682.1:103205639-103460639 GCA_038501925.1 Xenopus petersii
ATTGCATATATACATACACCTTTTCACATTTGGGCAGGGAAGTGGAAGGTGTTGTGCATTGAATAGGGTTATAGTTTATAGTTACGGAGTTAAGCAAGAATCAATAAACCCATGACATATAGTTACCACTGTGATAGTGATGCAGAAACAGATTGAATACACACTTGCCATTCAGTGCGCTAAACAGCTTGTAGCAGTCTCCTCATTCAAACCGTGCACTAGGGCAGAAAGCCCGGCAGCGAGCTGTGGAGTGCTATATGTGCTTAGGTACATTGTATTATACCATGACATTGCTCGTGTTTGCATTGCTAAAAATGTGGTAGAGATGAGAATAGCACCCAAGCAGGAAAAAAGCATGGGTTTTCCTGCTTTGGGGCTATTCTCGTGTCTCTACCACTAGGTGGGCTATTATAGCAATGCAAACAAATCTTTCAACAAAGGTGTCAGCTGCTATCTGTTAGCTGCCAATTGTTCTGTTGATAGATTGCTGATGGCCTGCAGTGGTGGGAAGTGCGGGTGGTGATATCACAGTGTATCCGTAAAGAGTGACTAAAGTTTATCAGAGCACAAGTCACATGACCTGAGGGATCCTGGTAGACTGACATGTCTAGCCCCATGCCAAGTTTCAAAAATAAATTTAAATAAATCTGTTTGCTCTCTTAAAAAACAGATTTCAGTGCAGAATTCTGCTGGAACAGCACTATGGTGCATTTTTTTTAAAAAAACAAAAACAAAACATGTTTTCCCAAGACAGTTTCCTTTTAGCATGCAGGTCAGATTCAAAAGCAAACCATTATGACCCCCTCCAGTCACTTATTGGTTAGTGCCTGGAAACCAAGAAAGTTGCAAAGCAGAAAGTAGTGTTCTGGCTATTATGTTAGACATCTAGTCACTAGTGATGAGCGAATCTGTCCCGTTTCTCTATCGAAACTGAGAAAAAAATTTCTTACGGCACATTTTTTTAAATTATATTATTTTTTTATCTTGGAGACCTTTTTGTTGCAAACTTTTCCGCTGCACATTTTTGCTGCAGTTGCGTGAAAAAAAAAATTTAAATGGCGAAGTGCGTAATTTTGCCGCAAATCCATGGCTGGTGAAAAAATTCGTTCATCACTACCAGTCACTTCAGCCTTTATAGATTACATTTTTGGCTAACTATATATTGAAAACAGCTATTTTAGCCAGTTTTATTATTATAAAAATATTTACTCATAATATCAGAGGGGGGGTCAGCTGATTGATGAGAACAGAGAAAAAGCAGATATTTTGAACGAGAACAGAGAAAAAGCAGATATTTTGAACGGTTTGTTTTGTTTTTCGTTTGTCTACACAACTGAGGAACCAACTAGTGAAGTTTTCCATCTTTATAGTCCCAATGTTATGTCTGAGCTCTTAATAGATGACTACTGTAGTGTGTATTTATGTGAACTGACCTTTAGAAGGAATGCGTTTTTTTTCATTCATTTTTCTCTGTTCCATTAATAGATGTATTGTACACAACTTACCTTTTTCAAAATAAAGGTGCCTGTCGCTTTTTTTTATGAGTCTCACCCTTACCTGATCACTCTGTATCCAGCATTTGATTTTTCCTCCGTTGCCTTGCTGAAGAAATGCAAAATGCATTTTGGTATACAGCTATCTTTTATTATATATATTCATAATCGCAGGGATGCTATTAAGTTCCAAAACCAGCATTCTTTCTTCTGTGCTAGGAAAAATACCCCACAATGCAATCTGTTTAATTCCAAATCTTTTTGTTTTTAATCCAACTAGAATCCTATTATAATTGTGTGTAAAGCAACTCTTCAGACTTTCTACATGAGTGTTAAAAAAAGAATGCTTACCCTCTTTCAAATAAACAAATATTTTATTTATGGTAGCTAACAGTATCTGTGGGCTTCTATACACTTGGTGCGTATTTGTCTGTATAGAAACATACAGAGAAAATAACAAAAATTTGCTTGTATATCAACATCAAACATTATTATACTCCTACACATTTAAAGTAAAACCTGTAGCTGACATTTATAGATTTAAAGGGGCATATAGAACAAAATGCATCCAGGCGCTTGTGCGTGAATAAAAAATGTACTTGCACATTTACAGACATATTGTAAAAAAAAATAGATGCACATGTACATCATCAGACACACATCAACATAGAATTACGTGTTTGTGTTGCTACAAAATAAACCTTTAGTCAATCAAGTTCACTCTTTTCAAATCCTCTCCATTGTGGTCCTGAAGAATAATATGCAGGTTTTACACCAGTCAAAATATCTCTCATCACAATCGCCGTTTCAGAAATTCAAAAACGTGATCCCCCGTCACAGTATGCCTTGAAAGCATTTCAAAATGTAACTGCCCTAATCATACTTAATCCATTGTGAAACTGCTATACATCCGATTTCAGCCTCTGTTCTTTTGTCAACTGAACTGTCCAAAGGGGAGGGAGTGGGCAGTTAGAAAAAAACAATTGACTTTGTTGATTATATATATATATATCACTTGCAAGGCTTACTGTAAAGACTCTAGTGGTTTAGTGGGCCGGCGGGGGCGCCCGCCGCAGTGATGGTTTCCCCTCAGGTTCTGTGACTCCTATGGCGTGCGTGGCTCACACTTCCGGGTTTTACGCGCCACAGCGTCATGATGTCATCACGTTTTGGTGCAAAATTTAAATATTTAAAGGGGCTTTTGGCTAAAAATCATTGCCCGTTGTTAGGTCTAATTTGATTAGTTTGTTGTAATTTTCATCTGTGAATTCTCTGGTTTTGATCCCTGCCTGTCTGACTATACTCTGCCAAATCCAGACTTTTTGCCTGCCTGACTATCATTTGAACTCTGCCTGTACCGACCCCGGCCTGCCTGCCTAATCTTGAACTCTGCCTGCAACGACCCCAGCCTGCCTGACCACGCTATATAGTCTACTCCTAAAAGTTGTTGTTGCCTTCCATCCTAGCCTTGGTAACAAATGTGCACCGTTTCTCGTTCAGAATGCTTGCTTTGCTCCTCTCAAGTTAAGGCTTGGTGGCATCTGAGTATCTGAGGGCTCTTCCCAAGGCCAAAGGAGACTGCAACAGGAGGAAGATTGAGCCGTGACCAGGAGCTGTACGTGACACTGATGGCTCCTAGGGCATATTCTTCACATTGTATATCAGATGGCTGCAAAATACTCCAAGTTTACAAAACCACCTCCCATTGGTTTGAAAGATTAGTATGTGACAGCTAATACTGGCAAACTTCAACCTGAAAATGATTACTAAGCATTTTTGGACTAAAAACACACGTTGCAGCTAAAATACATTGGCAGAGAATACTTCTGTTGTGCCAAATCCTAAAATTGGTCACCTTGGCTTTTGTTTTAAATAACACAAAGGCATGCCTTGCGTTTGATGGACATTTGCCTTTTTTTTTTTTTTCCTCAACCTGCATTAACTATAGTAATGGTGTAAGATTGTGGCGCCTAGATTGGGCCATCCCTGTGATCTTTCTGTCATTTATGACACAAACATAGACTATATGATGTTTGTATTGTAACACTGAGAGGCTCTGTGCATATGTACAGGATCTCCGATGTATACAATATGCATGAGCTGAGTTTTAGAGTAACCTGGGGAACCCATCAAGTAAACAGGTGTCATGCCATCGAAGTGTTAGAGACATGCTTTATTACTATAGCATTGCAGGGGAAAGCGTGAATATTTTGGAAGAATAGGAAGTGTGTGTGTATTTTTTTTTTTAATTTGTCAACACGACTCTTGTGACCAAGAGTTTCCGTGTCCTTTTAAAAAGCTCAGGCTGTCCTGAAAAAAAGTGACAAACCGTTTTGCTAGATACATTAGTCTCCCCAATGAGAGAGAGAAAGTAGGTGATGTTCAAAATCCATATAAAATGCATAATTCTGCTGTAATTTAAAACGTTAATTTTCATAAATGGAAATAAATATAAATGATCAAATCATTAATTTTCAATCATAGACCATTTTCCAACAGCTGGTGCTGTGTTTTCTGAAAAGACCGACCAGCCTATAGAAAAAGTTGATCTATTTCACTTGGTAATGCCTAACATTTTGACTATGGACTTCTGTCCTTTAATAATCCATAGGGTACTGGCATCATTTGAGCAATGCCAGCCAAGTGAGGTTAGTAATGAAATACGCCAGGCACAGTATCAGCAAGACATCTCATACTTTCTATAAAGAAGCTGTACCATAAAACTATGCCATGCTCAGTAGTACATCTATTATGCATGTGGCCCACAAAATCAAAATGTACAGCAACCGGTTTTTATTATTTTTCCTTTAATAAAGTTTAAATAAACCTTTTGCATTCTTTTTCAGGATAATGTTGATCAAACAACGGCTTGCTCACCGAGAGGTCTGGTGGAAACGGGATTCACATCTAAAAGAATATCACTAAATCCAGGTAAGGCTTTTATTCAGGCACTATCAATATATGTTATCTGTAATTTTCTGTTTGTATTATAGCTGCAAATAGACTCTGGCTTTAACAAAACTGCATTATCCTTTAAATGACCTGCATTTAATATTTTAATTCTTAAATCCTACTCTTATTTAATCCTGCTCCTATAGAAACCCCAAAACCACAGTTACATTTTAAATATATAAACCTATATTCAGTAGATACAGAAAATATAGACTTGCCAAAAGTTTATTAGCAACATCATAGTAACATCATTAATAAGAATACTTCTATTTATGATTACTACTTGACACAGGCACGGCCTAACTTTGCTTCCTTCCCCCCATTAACCACGCGTGACAATATACTTATTTGGAATGATATTGGCCACAGCTTTTATTCAATCACTTCCCAACAGTTGTATACATAACAAATGCATGTCAATTAACATATCAGCCCTTATATGGCTTCAACATGGAATAACCACAATTATCATAACATCACATAACAGTATATATTCATATATATCCTTAAATGAAAACCCTGGGTTCCCTGTCAGTCTGCCGTTCCTCAATGCCTTGTCAGCTGGCCGCAATTCCTAGCTCAGCAGACCTGCAGAACACAGTCCAGTTATCACCAATCTGCTGTACTTTTTCCAAGTATATAACTTATCCCCTTCCAAGCTTGTGTTAATTATTTTAGTTGTTACCATGGTTACCCACCTCAGGGGTTAACCATACCTTTTATACCATCCCATACCATGAGTATCGCCCTAGCGGACTGACAAGGACCCGCCCTTCGAGCTGTGACTTGTAATTACTTCTTAAAATATTGCTTAACCTTACTGTCCATCCTCTCTTTAACTAGGGAGGGTGGGTGGGGACCAGTCTCTTCTCCTGTAAAATGGCCGCTGACTAACTTTCCTTTTGGCGCCCAAACCTATGCCCACTATAACCCCCCCCCTTTCCTTTGCCCAGTCTATTCCGCCTAACCAATCCCCGCTTAGTAGGCTGGCCTAGTCATGCCGCCCTTCCCCCTATGCTACGCTTGTCTCCAGGGCTCTCTTGACACAGGCACGGCCTAACTTTGCTTCCTTCCCCCCATTAACCACGCGTGACAATATACTTATTTGGAATGATATTGGCCACAGCTTTTATTCAATCACTTCCCAACAGTTGTATACATAACAAATGCATGTCAATTAACATATCAGCCCTTATATGGCTTCAACATGGAATAACAACAATTATCATAACATCACATAACAGTATATATTCATATATATCCTTAAATGAAAACCCTGGGTTCCCTGTCAGTCTGCCGTTCCTCAATGCCTTGTCAGCTGGCCGCAATTCCTAGCTCAGCAGACCTGCAGAACACAGTCCAGTTATCACCAATCTGCTGTACTTTTTCCAAGTATATAACTTATCCCCTTCCAAGCTTGTGTTAATTATTTTAGTTGTTACCATGGTTACCCACCTCAGGGGTTAACCATACCTTTTATACCATCCCATACCATGAGTATCGCCCTAGCGGACTGACAAGGACCCACCACAATATGTGTGTTTGGACTCCTTCAAGCACACATATGACCCCATACTTTAAGAGCGAACTCCAAGCCTTCTTGAATGCCCATGTTGAATAAGTCATGACCTATGTCATTCAAATGCACTCCATCCGCTGCATAACACGAATCCTGACTTTCTAGCTCTACATGGCGGATTACTACCCCTCCGTTGCTCTGTATAAATTTTCCTACTGCCTTGTTGACCTTAATCCTTGCTTTATTGATGGCTATCTCTGACCTGACCCCTCTCCAAACCCGTCTGGGGATGATATCTGACCATATGATCAGCAGCTTGTGGAATAGGGACCATAATCTCAAACAATCCCGGCGTATATCTTTTATCAACTGTTTCATTGGGTACTTCCCTAAGTCATTGCCCCCCACATGCAAAAACACCACGTTCGGCGGCCCTTGTTTCTTTGCATTTTCCACTAAAATGGGTACTATTCTTTCCCATTGTAGACCTGGTACTCCAAGCCATGTTAACTGTAACTGGTTCCTTAAAAACCCCAACTGCCCACTGGGTTCCAGGACCCTGGCCCTCTTTTCTGCCCGCCGAATGTAGGAGTGGCCCACGATCCAAGCCACACAAGGTCCTGAACCTGTAAAACATAAGTAAATTCAAACTTTCGATTCTCAATTTTTTATTTTTTTTTTATTTTTATCGAGTTAGCCCGTCTTCCATCCTATGTGGTCTTACATATGACCTGAACCTAGATGATTCCCATCGCCCGATTCTCTTGATCGATTCCTCCCCGAGGCCCCACCTTGCCGCCTCAGTTGCCGCTCCTATACGAAAAGAGTGGCTGCCGTACTCTGAAAAAGTCAAACCTAAAGATCTTATTGCTTTTTTAAATATGGCTATGAATTGAAACTTGGACAAACATGCTCCATTCTCGTGTATCAAGCACGAGCCTTGAGCTGTTGGCCTAACAGCCCCAAACTTCTTGAAGTTTTGAATTGGGCAAGTGTCGCACCCTTCAACCCCGTAAAGGAATATATGTAACCCTGCCCCTTTTTTATCTGTTTTTGAATGCCTGACCACAATGTGTAGGCCGTCGTTCGTCAGATGTACATCTTCCCACTGTATCCCTCCTGAACCTTTTCTACTATTGCTCACTAGTTCCGAAATCCGAAATGCTCCGAAAAATGCCCATGAAACGCCAATCTAAATAACGCCACCTCGTATTGGGAACGCAGCATATTCGGTAACAACCCAATAATCTCCCTCAGGATCTGCAACGTGACTGGTCGTCTCTTGTCCATCACTTGTTTCCCTCTCTTAAAACCTTTTAAAATTTGTTTCACCATGAAATCTTTTGTCACATCCCTCCAACCCATTGCTTTAAATAAAAATGCCAATCCTGCCATCTTCTTACTTAACTGGCTCACCGATATAGCCTCCTCAAAATGCAACGTTAACTGCCAAAGTAAAATGTTCAGCCTATCTGTGTCATCCAGTGCCCTTCCACTCTCTCTCTCCAACCTGAACCATTCTTCCCATACCCTTTTGTAACTCAACCATGTTGTTGTTGCCACCGACCGTTCCAGCCATTCTAGCATACCTCGCACACGATTTTCCAGAGATGTGCCGGGCAGCGAGTTCCTTTCCGTTCTGCTCCTGGTGCCAAGTTCCTGAACCTGTCCCACTGGAAGCGAGATAGAGCATCAGCAATATCATTGACAACTCCAGGCAAATGTTTAGCCCGAAACACAATGTTCAATTGTAAACAACGTAACACCAAGGACCTTAGCACCGCTAAAACTGGTTGTGAAGATGACGTGAGGTTGTTTATCGCCATCACTACTGACATGTTATCTGTGTGAAAAAGTACTGATTTGTTTGCAAAACGTTCACCCCAAATTTCTATGGCCACTCTGATAGGAAATAGTTCCAGCAGTCCCCACACCAGCTGCCTTCCAAGTAGGCTCCGAACCCCAAAGACCCAGCTGCATCTGTGAATAAGTGCAGATCCACATTAGATTCTGTTTCCCCCAACCAATAGGACTTGCAGTTATAGGTCTCCAAAAATCGCTCCCAGACCACTAGATCCGCCTTATGCCTCTTATTCAAACGAATGAAATGATGTGGTGATTTTACTCCTGATGTGGCCATCGCTAACTGTCTTGCGAATACCCTGCCCATTGGCATAACCCTGCATGCGAAATTGAGCTTGCCCATGAGTGACTGTAATTGCCGTAATGTAACCTTTTTTGCAGCCAACGCATTGTGAATGTCTGTTTGTAGCCCTCGAATCTTATCCTCAGGGAGTCTGCACACCCCCTCCCTTGTGTCGATTTCAATGCCCAGAAATTTTATACACGTTGTTGGGCCCTCAGTTTTTTCAGGCGCTAGTGGAATGCCAAATTGAATGGCAACCTCCTGCATCGTTTGAAGCAATACAGCACACACCGTGGAATTAGCAGGGCCCACACATAAAAAGTCATCTAGATAATGTATCATAGAATTTAGACCAGCCCTGCGCTTCACAGCCCATTCCAAGAATGTGCTAAAAGCCTCAAACAGCGCGCATGATATCGAACAGCCCATTGGCAGACATCGATCTATATAAAATTCCCCTTCAAAATGGCAACCCAAAAGATACAATGAATCTGGATGTACTGGCAGTAGCCTGAAAGCTGCCTCAATATCTGTCTTGGCCATGAAGGCGCCCTTGCCTGCCTCTCTGACCAGCCGTATGGCTTCGTCAAAAGATGTATAAGATACTTTTGTCAGCTCTTTATCAATGTAGTCGTTTACTGAGCCCCCTTTTGGATAGGACAGATGATGAATTAATCTGTATTTTCCTTGTTCCTTTTTTGGAATCAAGCCCAATGGTGACACCTTGATGTTATCCAAAGGTGATTCCTTAAACGGCCCTGCCATACGTCCCAATCTGACTTCCTTCTCCAATTTTTCCCTCACCAAGTGTAGATTTTCGTTTACCGATTTTAGGTTTTTAAAACGGTTTGCAACCATCATATCCTTCCCAGGAATTCGGAAACCGTCTCTAAAACCCCCAATCAGCAATTTTGCTTTATCTCTATCAGGGTATTCATTTAGAAAAGGAAGCATCTCCTTTATTTTCACTGGTGTCTCCCCTTTTTGTATAGCTATCTTTTGCTCTGGGTGAAACCGCCTTGTTTCTTTTAAAGCATCTGGAAAACGGGTGTGATCCTGCACATGTTGAGCACTCGTGCTTAAATCGACATGTGTTCCCCCATTTGCAGTAACTGTCATTATACAGCCAGCAAACTCCTTTTTTGTGGGCTCCTGACGAGCTGGCCGCCCCCCCTTGAAAGGGCTGAGCATTATGCGCCACTGTATAGCCCTGATAACCTTTGTTGTTCATGAGTCGCATCCACAGACCAATGTCTCTATGATCCCAATGAAGGTCCTGTCTGATCGCCATCTTTTGCCTAAAATGCTCATCGTATCTTAACCATGCCAAACCTCCGTATACTCTATGTGCCTCCCATATCCCATCTAAATAACAAAATAACCCCGAACATTGCCCTGGATGCTTTTCACCTGTCACACTGGCCAAAATTGCGAATGCCTGTAACCAGTTCCCAAATGTTCTAGGGATCAACCGGAAACGCCTTCTGTCCTCATCTTCCTCTTTTCTGTGTTCTTTCCCTTTTTCCCACTTCTCTACATTAAACCTCTCCAGCGGTAGTAACGTAAATATATCCACGTACTCTCGTTTCCAAATTTTTTCTCTAAGCTCCTGTTTCAGATGAGCCCCTAGGGGGCCTTCATAACACACATATGTATGCCCCTTAGCTGCATCAGAAATAGGTGTTGTTTTATTCCCTGTACTTTCTCCCGCCTTTTCTGTGGTGCTTACCACTGCTGGTCTTATTTCACTTGCCGCATTGGCTAATATATTGTTACCTTGTGCACCACCCATTTGCATCAGTAATGTGCGCAAACCCCCTAGGAATGTCTCCATAGAATTGACTGACCCCGGGGTACTACCCTCTTGGACCTTATGTGCTCCTTGTCCCCCAACTGGGATTGTTATCTCCCTTCCCTGTTGCCCCATTTCACTTTGCATGTTCTGTGTGGAGATAATTTGTGCCGTGTGGCTAGAGCTACCTGTGTTAGCAAACGTGCTATGTTGATCCTCTGCTGCTCTCTCCGTCATCCCAGCCGTAGAAGTGCTGGGCAACACACTGTCATCCATGCTCTGTACAGAAACATTGCCTGACAGGGCTCTTACCCTGTCGCCATCGAACCCTGACTGCCTGTTCTCAGCTGGCTGCAACCCTTCTCTACCTTGTCTGTTCCCCCGTACTGGTTGTGGGTCTGTTATGGCCTGCGCTGACTGCCGTGCTGCAGCCACTGCGCTGTGTTGTGGACGCTGTGCGAGCTGACTCTCCCCCCTTGCCGTAGATGGGGTAGACCATACGGCTTCCTCCGGCGGCAGCGCCGTCACCTGTCGGGTCCTTGCTCTAGACCCCCTGCTGGCGCCCCGCTCCTGTGCCGCTTCCAGCCTACCTGCGGGGTACCTCCTCCCCCTGGTGCCTGGCTTCTCAGTATGCTTTGCGGCACTGCCCTGAGGGATATTACCATCTTCCGCGCCGCTCCCTCTGCCTCCGCTTGTCCCTGCTGACTGCCTCCCGGGTGTCTCACCTCTCGCCGCATCAACTGACTCCTTCTGACTCCGGTACCTCTGTTGCGCCGGCTGCGGGCTGCTGCTTGCTGTCCGTCTGATGCCTCTGCGCGGTGGTGACGGGCTGAGTCTCACTGGAGGCCTGGACCGCCGTGCCTTCTTGGCTTGGACCGGCGCTGCTCCGTTGCTTCCCGTCCTTTCCGACTCCGTTGGTGCTTCCGGTAACAGCTGCTGAAGCCACCCCGCTCCTCTCGCTGACGCTTCTGCTCGCAGCTGTTCCAGCATCGCTTCAATGTTCGGCTCCATTATCGCTCGTTTTGTAGGACCAGTCTCTTCTCCTGTAAAATGGCCGCTGACTAACTTTCCTTTTGGCGCCCAAACCTATGCCCACTATAACCCCCCCCTTTCCTTTGCCCAGTCTATTCCGCCTAACCAATCCCCGCTTAGTAGGCTGGCCTAGTCATGCCGCCCTTTCCCCTATGCTACGCTTGTCTCCAGGGCTCTCTAATGTAGCATAGCCAACACTATTAAATTCTGCACAATAATGTTATATTATTCTTTATATAGTTTAGACACTTTAAAGGGATAATGTCATTGGAAAACATGTTTGTTTTAAAAATGCATCAGTTAATAGTGCTGCTCCAGCACAATTCTGAACTGAAATCCATTTTCTCACAGATTTTTTCGTATACAGTATTTAATTTTGAAATCTGACATGAGGCTAGACATATTGTCATTTTCCCAGCTGCCCCCAGTCATGTGACTTGTGCCCTGAGAAACGTCAGTCACTCTTTACTGCTGTACTGCAAGTTGGAGTGACATCACCCCTCCCTTTCCCCCCAAGAAGCCTAAGGTAACCAGATAACAGTTCCCTAGTACAGTAGATCTAAGAACAGCACTCAATAGTAAATGTCCAGGTCCCACTGTAACACATTCAGTTACAGTACATTGAGTAGGAGAAACAGCCTGCCAGAAAGCAATTCCATCCTTAAGTGCTGGCTCTTTCTAAAAGCACATGACCAGGCAAAATGACCTGAGATGGCTGCCTACACACCAACATTATAAATTAAAAAAAATATATACTTGCAGGTTTAGGAATGCAATTTTACATGGTAAAGTGGATTATTTGCAGTGTAAACAGTGTAATTTAGAAAATAAAAACAACACCATCCTGAGAGAATCCCTTTAATGCAATTAATCGAACAGTTTTAAGGTAATGTTACACAGAACTAATTGGTTGCTTTAAAGGAATTGTTCAGTGTAAAAATAAAAACTGGGTAAATTGGCTGTGCAAAATAAAAAATGTTTTTTAATATAGTTAGTTAGCTATAAATGTAATGTATAAAGGCTGGAGTGACTGGATGTCTTAACATAATAGAACATAGCCTGACTTTTCAAATCTCTTGGTTTCCAATGACTGGTTACCAGGCATTAACCAATCAGAGACTTGGAGGGGGGCACATGGGTCATATCTGTTGCTTTTGAATCTGAGCTGAATGCTGAGGATCAATTGCAAACTCACTGAACAGATATGTACCATGTGGCCCCCCTTCAAGTCGCTGACTAACTCCGACTTAGAGAGCTTAAAAGCAGGAAGTAGTGTTCTGGCTATTATGTTACACATCCAGTCACTCCAACCTTTATACATCACATTTTTCTATCTATATTAGAAACATTTTTTATTTTGCACAGCCTATCTATCTATTTACACAGCTTTTATTTTCACGCTGAACTATTCCTTTAAAGGGGTTACATTAACTGCTAGTGTGATGTAAATAGTAATATTCCGAGACAATTTGCAGTTGTTTTTAATTCTTTATTATTTGTGGTTTTTGAGTTATTTAGCATTTTGTTATGCTTCTCTTCAGTTTGCAGTGTCAGCAATCTAGTTGCTAGCATCTAAATGACCCTAGCAACCATGCATTGATATGAATAAAAGACTGGACTATAAAAAGGTACTGAATAGAAAGATGAATAATAAAAAGTAGCTATCACAATACATTTGTAGACTTTCAGAGCATTTGTTTTTAGGTGGGGGTCAGTGGCCCAGAATGTTTGGGGACCTTGGATTTTCAGCTAACAGATCTTTCTGTACTTGGATCTTCATACCATAATTCTACTAAAAAAAACATTCAAACATTTAACAAGCCAAATAGGCTGGTTCTGCTTCCAATAAGAATTAGTAATATGTTAGTTTGGATCAAGTACAAGGTACTGTTTTATTATTTAATTAAAATGTGATGGCCTTTCCATAATTTGAAACTTTCTGTATAACGAGTTCCCAGATAACTGATCCCATACCTGTATAGAGAAACCCATTATCCAGAAATTTTCAAAATACAGAACATTTTCTGTACACTGTGTATACAGACAATTCATCTTTTTTGATTGATGCAGTATACATTTGATAAGACTATCATAAATCTGTGTTTATGACCAAATAATCCTATTGGGGTTTTTTTCTGTTAAACAGTCTGAAACCACAGTGCTCCATATTGGGGAAACATGTCTTGTTCAAGAAAACTACGTTCACATCCCATTCCTGTACTAGACTATAAGTCAGCATATTTCATAATACAGCATTGTTACAACTCGTTTCTTATATTTACTCTCATTTTGTTACTAGTAGCAGTGCTTGCATTTTATTTTAAAGCCACTACCTCCACCTACTGGACATTATGTGCATTTTTCACATTTACTGCTTGTTTTTTAGAATTCGTACAGTATAATGCAATTTGCATAGCGCTGTTAGATTACCAAACTCTAAGGGCTGTGTACTGGCTGGAACAGTTGTCATTGTTCAAAATGCCTTGGGGTGAGATTTATAAGCAGCAGCTGCACCTTAAATTTGTGAGGCCTAGTTACAGAATGAGAGCAGATTTTGAGTAGATTGGTGGCTGCATCACAATTTGTCCAAGCATCTGATGTACTCAGAGTACATTGGGTGCAGATGAGTATTAGTGCCTTTATCATTTTTGCAGTAGATCATATAACCTCTAAAGATGAAGTTGGCACATAGGGTACAAATAAGAGGCAGCAGAGGGGGTATTGTTTTGGAATTTTAACTTAAAGGAGAAGGAAAGGCTAAAATTAAGTAAGCTTTATCAGAAAGGTCTATATAAATACACCAGTAAACCCTCAAAGTAATGCTGCTCGGAGTCCTCTGTCAAAAGAAACACCACATTTCTTTGCTTTTATTGTGTACTCATGGGCTTCTGTATCAGACTTCCTGTTTTCAGCTTAAACCTCCAGGGCACGGCCTTGAGCATGCTCAGTTTGCTCCTCTCCCCCTCCCTCCTCCCATCCCTACTGTAATCTGAGCTCAGAGCTGTTAGTGAGCAGGGAGAGACTCAGGCAGGAAGTGATGTCACATCAAGCATATATGGCAGTTTCTATCCTAAACAAACAGAGACAGTGTCTAGAGCTGTTTACTCGGGTATGGTAAAGCATTCTGCAGAATAAATATAGCGTTCTAGCTTGCACTATTGTGGCTATTCTATTGGCAATAAACTGTCTTGGAGCTTTCCTTCTCCTTTAAATTAACTTTTTCTGTTTTTTTAGTCCATTTATGCAGTGCCACAATTACCATACAGCAGACCTTTTTACTGTGCAGAAGATGGATGCTTGGTTGACAAGGTCTGCTATATGATAGTCGCCCACCCCAAACCATAAATATGATGTGATTATGAGGCCTTTGAACTTAGGGTAAAACTGTTTATAATACAACTTGTTGCTGCTACTTAAATCTGAAAATGCAAACTACAGCAGTGGTTCACCTTTAAGTTAACTTTTAGTATGTTCTAAAATGCCCAACTCTTAGCATCTTTTCAATTAGTCTTTTTTTAAATTTACTTTCCTCTTCTGACACTTTCCAGCTTTTAAATGGGGGTCACTCACTGACCCTGGCAGCCAAAAATGTTGCTCGTTGAGCGTATTTTATATAGACCCTGCCCTTTCAGTTTCTCATTCTAACCACTTAAAAATAAATGGAAAGCCACTTCAATGTTCAAACGTTTCGGGACCGCCTCAGTGACAATTAGCATAAGAGATTGTACAACTTTTATAGGCAAAACCAGTGTGACCCCTAGTGGTGGTCATCTCAAATGTGCATATAAAAACATTTTTAACCATTTAATAAACATATTGTTAAGAACATACATGTGTACATCATATTATATAATGCAAAATATGTGCTATTATTTTATCTTTGCCAATAAAGAATTCATGTAAATAACTATCTTGATCTGACAACGCAACGCAAGTGCTTCATATATTTGTAAAGTGCTTCATATTCCACCTGTAATAAATACAATAAAATCCAATCAATACAAAATATTTAAAAATAGTTACTCACTGACTGAAAAAAAGGATCAGGAGGGTATGAGGGATGTTTCTACCTTATTTGAAAAGTGCGAAGTTCTACTTTGATGCTGCAAAACATATTAACAACAAATATGTTATTACACTTGTATCCAAACTCATGGTCAGTACGTTTTATAAAATCATTTTTTACACCATTTTATTGTTTATAAAAAACAATTCAAAGCCCAATTCTCATTCAATCCTTTCGGGGATAAGGTATCTAGCTTCCAAATCCAAAAGCACTCTCGTTGAAGAAGCTTTTTATCAATATTTGCATAATTAGTTTTAATTTCTTCTAAAACCTGCCATCTTAATTGGGCTACATTATGTTTACATTCCGCCCAATGTTGGCTAACAGAGGTGGCCTTAGTATGCAGGTTACGTATTGAGCTGCGTAACCTTTCCCACATGGGCATTTTAGATAGTAAATAACATTTTTTGACATGCAAGTATAGTAACCTTTCAATTAAATTTTTGTGCCCTATGTAGAATGCAACACCGTGTCTCCTTTTATGATACTGTTACAGTTTTGGCAAGACATACATGGAAAGGTACCCACTACTGGCTTACCCATAAATCTCTGTTTAACGGTTGAGGGGGGTTTCAAATCTGTATGCACCAAAAAATCGTTAACATTTTTCCCTCTTTTATACGCAAATAGAGGGTAATCTTTAAATACCTTAGCTATACTTGGATCTGTCATTAATATCGGCCAATATTTTCTCACCACTTTCCGCACTCGTTTAGAGTGTATATCAAAAGCGGTGACAAAAGGTATTCTGTTATTCTTATTGGTCAATAAAGTTTCTCGGGGTAACTCATCTACCTCTTTCTTTGCCTTCTGTAACATTGTTTTAGGATAACCTTTGTCTTTAAACATATTCAACATTTTTGTTTTGCTCTTTACATAGTCCCCATGTGCAGAGGTAATCCGTTTACACCTAATCAATTGACTTTTAGGTAGACCTGCAATCGTATTCGGGGAATGAAAACTGTTATACCGAAGCATGCTATTCTTATCCACACTTTTTCTATAAAGTTTGGTAGTTAAATTTACCTTTTCCCTCCTCACTTGTACGTCCAGAAATTCTATTTGTCTTTTATGAAAATGGAGCACAAATTTAATGGTATTGTGGGTCCTGTTTACATAATCTGCAAACTGCAACAATTTCTCCTTTGGCCCCTTCCATACAAAAAATATATCGTCCACATAACGACAATACCAGAAAATATACAGTGAGAATAATGTATTTTGCAAAATTATTTTTTTTCAAGATCATATATGAAAATATTAGCATAATTAGGTGCCATATTAGCACCCATACTGATACCCTGTTTTTGTAAACAGAATTGGGTTCCAAATCGAAAATAGTTTCTGGTTAGTACAATCTGGAGGAGGGAACAAATAACTGAGAGTAGATATGTATCTTTTGTGTATTTCCTGTGTAGATGTTGATCAACTGCCTCTATCATTCTAACCACTGCCTGTTTGCTAGGGTAATTTGCATCTTGATACCAGATAGCTGCTAAAATTCTAACTGGAGAGCTGCTGAACAAAATTCAGGAAAAAGTGAACAGCCCATTAAAGTTTTGGTTTCTGTATAGTTGGATGGCTGTTACTAGACAACTAGAATATTAATTAAGCAAAGTGCACTATTAATTTCTCTTTTGGCTATAATGAATGTAACGCACATACACTTAGTTAGGTTTCTAGGGTTTAAACTTTCCCAGTAACCAGACAAATTGATTAAAATGAAAGACTGGAATATGAATAGGAGAGGCCCTTAGGATAAGTAATAAAAAGTAACAATAGTAATGCATTTGTAACTACACAGAGCAATAGATTCCGGCTGCTGGGTCAGTGACCCCCCCCCCCCGCATGTTAAACTGCCCATACCACCTCTTATTCACTTAAAAAGCAATGGCAGATAGGGAGCTTTGTAGCTCTTGAGAAATCTTTCTCATTTTTAGGCAACATAGTGCCTGAAAATACATTTGAATAGCTCATATTGTGAATTGTGGTGGGTAAAACAAAGGTAGGGAGCACTTTCATGCAATTATGCAAGTCTGTTTTACCTGCAGCAATTCACATAGGAGGCTGTTCAAATATATTTGTTATGCTTTCTTGCCAGTTAGAATTGTGATTTCCTTTGGGCATCTGCCATTTTGTATATGCAACATCATATAGGAGGTAGGGCAACTGCTGTCCAAGAAGACCAGAGGTGGTTAAAACTGGCGATAATATGAAATGTGCTGTGGCCGACACACAAGGAGAGGTAACAAGTAGTGGTTGGCCTTTCCCTGCTCTACTCAAGTTGCTTTCAATGTAATAGTATTGGTTGTGAGTGTGTTAATGGGGTATTTTAGTTGGCTTAACTGTTGTGAAAAAAATGTTCTGTGTGCCACAGCCCTAATGGCTAATACTGCCAATACAGGTAGGGTTGCCACCTTTTTAAAATTTCTTCACCGGCTTGTGGGGGGTGGGGACGCAAAGGGGCGGGCCGTGATGTCAAAATGGGCGTGCGTGACATCAAAGGGGGCGGGGCCGCGTCACGGACACTAAAAGAACTACAAAGAAAAGATAAGTTCAAAGGGATTGGGGGCAGGCCGAGGGCTCTTTTTAATGGTATTACAAATTTACCGGCAGCTACATTGCCGGTAAATTTGTAATACCGGCCCCGGCCTTGGCAGGTATTTTACCGGCTAGGTTTAGCTATACCACACATGACTCTGAGTCTATGTTAGTATATGTAGTTTGAAGTACAGGTATGGGACTTATTATCCAGAATGCTCGGGACCTGAGGTTTTCTGGACAAAGGATCTTTCTGTAATTCTGTACCTTAAATCTACTAAAAAATCATATAAAAATATATAAGCCCAATAGGCTTGTTTTGCCTTCAGCAAATATTAATTATATCTTAGTTTTGATTAAATTCAAGATACTGTTTTATTATTACAGAGAAAATGGGAATCACTTTTGAATTATTAGATTATAATGAAGTCCATGGGAGACAGCCGTTCCGTAATTTGGAACTGGATAACAGGTTTTCGGGATAACTGATCCCATACCTGTATTGTAAGTTAAAATCTAAAACAACTCGATTTGCTTAACGCATTGGTCTGTGGGCTTTTTTTTATTTTTTTTGCACAAAATACATTGTCAATTGCCATGTTTTTCATCAAAATACATTAAAAGTCAATGGACTTATTTTTTTCATGTTTCTTTTATTTTGTAGCTTTCTTACACTTTTTTGGCAAAAGATTTGCAGCAGTTTTGCAAAAAAACTAAACATTTTGGCAATGTACAATGTGGAATTTCGAATGCAAACCCATGCCTGGTGAAAATTTTTGCACATCGCTAGTTGCCGTTGATTATGTCGGGGTATACCCCCAATTTCCATAGAGTTTTATTTTCTTATGTTATTGGAATATATTGTTTTTTCTTTAAAAAGGGATGATGGTACTTGCTTTATGTGCCAGTAGTAATTCATGACTTACTAAAGACAAAACCAGTTGTCTTTGCATTTATACTACTGGAGGTCTGGGGGCATTTTGGGCTTTGTATCTGTACTTCTAAGGCAGTATAGGCTTTTCCTTTCTATTGCTTGGCCACTGCATGTGTCTACATCTGTCTACTTGCAAACTCTAGCCTATATATATATATATATATATATATATATATATCTATGTTGCTGGTACATCATTGATCAAAAAATATTTTCTTTATTAGAATTAGTAAAAAAAAAAACCAAAAAACCTTTTTAGTTTATAAAATTTGTCAGGTTAATGTCCATTTACGTATCAGGGTTTTGAGAACCCATGGGGCTTGCTCTAAAGTACCTTAGTACCAGAGCTGAAGATTTTGCCTTCCAGGCTTTCTCTCTTTTCTGTTCAGGATTGTGTGCTGTCCAGCAACGCAGAGTGTTTTTTTTTTTTTTTTTTTCCCCCAAAAGTCTTGCAGCAGGCACTGGACTCTGCGATTGAAACTACATCTCCTGCAAATGTTTCTTGTCCTAGTAAGTCAGTGCAAGTGGTCTTGAAAGTAGTCTGCCCATTGCTATTCTGTACACTGCTGGTTCTGACTTAATACAATGCCTCTTACAAAAGTTTTTTGTCCTAGTAAGTCAATGCAAATTGTCTTGAAAGCAGTGTCTGTCCATTGCTATTATGTACACTGCTGGTTCTGACTTCATACAATGCCTCTAGTTCCTGCATTGCTCGCATGTTCTGTGCAAGGCATTGTGGGAAATTGAGTCTTGGCTGAAGGAGAGCTGACTACTGCAGCATTGTTTTAAAAAGTAGGGTACTGGATTTAGTAGCGATTACAATAACAAATAACTATATCGTATTGCATGTAACAATAGTTTTTACGCAATATAAACAAGAAAATGAAAAGGACAATGCTATCCAATTAAGTGCAGTATATACATTTCTAGCATGATTTATTTTCCCTTTTTTTCAAATTACTTATTTTACTTGCTGTAAGCAGACTAGTTCAATGTCTGCTTATTTGTATGCTGTGCAAAAATATTCTACTGTTGCTGGTTTAACCTGGATCTCTTGGATTCTCTGGCAGTGATAGTTGCCAGCTTGGCTTGCTTAGTTATGTTCAGCACTCCTATGTGCATGGCAGACAGACACAGAAATCTTTGTCAGACATGGTAAATGACCAAATTGTATAATTCTACCTTTTTAGAGCAGAGGATGTGTAGACCACTGCTGATGAAGTGATTGTGGTTTCATTGAAACCATTGCAAACTCCGATGTTTAAAAGACTGGACAAATAAGAGATATCCCCCTTGCTGTCTGCTACTTTTCACACTTGGTTTGCTGCCAGCCTATTTCTTTTTTTCTCTATATTCAAAGGCCATTTACTGTAGGACAAAACATGAATTGTTATCAAGGTGACCTCCAAGATAACTGAGACCCTCTTTAGAATCTGTTGCTTAAAATGGGGTGATGTCATTTTGCGTGGTCAATTAATAAAAGCAGACTTGTCCCAGCTTTTAGCCTATGCTAGCTATCTGCTCCACTTCTGCTGCCTCTGGCAGGTTTAAAAATCTTTGTACTTTATGTAGAAGGAATTCTAAGTGATTAAGGGAATGCTGCAGCCTTACTGTTAACTTTAACATTTGAAATGTTTGCCAAGGTTTATAGAATTGATTTAATAGGGATTTTTCATTCTTACCAAGTGCAATATGTGCAAGCATGGGGTGTTGACGAAGGTGTAAAACTGTCCTGTAAAATAGTGCAAGGTTTTTCCCTCGTTATTTCCTTTTTTTATTTTTACACTTCTACAGTTCTAAGTTATTGCCTCTCATCAACATGAGCTAAATTATCCTTTCACTAAATAAAACAAATTCACAGTGTAATTATTTTATTAAATGTAACCTCATTCTCATGTTTTTTTAAAAAATATTACCTCATCTACTTGCCAGCAAGGGTATTTGCAGTTGAATCTTACTGTTCAGAAGACCAGCTACAAAAAGAAAGGATTGTTCTCAGATGGTTGGCATGCATGCCGTAATAAATTAACAGTAATGGTCATCTAAACTATAAGGAGAGACTGTGTCTAATAAGGCCCTGTCCTCACTGTTCTCCTACATACAAGATAGTCACCTAATAAAGGTTTAATTGGAAGGTGAAAGTCAACCAAGTATGTTTTTCTCCTCCCACAATTGCTCTGAATATTCAAACAGGTTCTGATAGAAAACAGTGTTCTCAAAAAGTTGTTTGCTCCAAAGCAGTATGGTGTAATATGGATAATAGTACTGTGTTTTCTCTCATGGTGTAAAAACACCTATTCTTTTATTTCCCACTGGTCATTGCTCACACTGGATGGATTACGGCCTTTTTCAGCAGGTTTCGGATTTGGCCAAATCATTCTGCCTGGCCGAACCAAATCTGAATTTGCATATGCAAATTAGGGGTGGGAGGGAAATTGCATGACTTTTTGTCCCAAAACAAGGAAGTAAAAAAGTTTTCCCCTTCACACCCCTAATTTGCATATGCAAATTAGAATTCAGATTTGGTTCAGTATTCGGCCGAATCTTTTGCAAAGGATTCGGGGGTTCGGCCAAATCCAAAATAGTGGATTCGTTGCATCCCTAGTTAAAAAACCCTAATATTTAGGTTTTTTGTTTTTTTTAAACTTGAATTTTTTGAGATTTATTATACCCTAAACCTTGAAATAGCTTGAATCTGTGAGTTCATTCAAGGTTTAAAAAAAAAAGCTAGATAAATAACCCCCTAAGTGTTTTATAAAAATGGATTACTTAAATGCTGTGGTCTCATTTCTAGATTTCTAATGTTTGGATTTTGTTTCTAATAAAATGAGAAATATTGAAGACGCCCTTATAGCTCTAAATTATCATTGTCTCTCCTTTTGTAATGCAAGGTATTCTTCACAATACCACTTACATACATGTTCCTTAATAATCGTTTACATTTAACTCAGAAACCGTTTCAGATGCATATACCTGATAAATGTAACTATATGTTAGTTATTTTCTAATTCCCTCTTTTTCTATATTATTCCCCTCTTAGATGATGATGTTGATCTAGAGGCCCTGGTAAATGATATGAACTCCTCACTGGACAGCCTTTACTCCACATGCAGTAGTGTCTCTGAATCTGTGCCACTTCTAAAAAATGGTCGGTTTAACAGAAGCCAGCTACCAAACTCAGGAACCAACTCTCTTCCGTCCATGCCTCATAAACAGAAGCTTCAGCGCTCCCAACCAATGCATATACATGCAGTCAGGTAAGCAAACAAAAGATCACAGAATATAGTTTTACAACCAGTGATGAATGTGTACACCCATCTTTTTGTTGCCTGGATTTTTACAGTGGAGAATTATATAAACCGGCCAGTGTTAAACCTTATTTGTAGTTGCTGTTGAAGTATTATTGCCTTGTTCAGAAACTGAACTAAAAATAAATGTATACATCTAACCTACTGCGGAACATTTTTAAACAGAGTTGGGAAATACTGACCACTCCATGTGGTAAACTGTTTACAAACAAAAACAATATTGTAATTTGATTCCTTACTTTAAGTGGTGAGTAGACTTGTGTTATGGGTGGTCAGGAAGGCAGAGAGCAAGGCTATACTGTTACAAAGTAGCCGGTGTCCTCCTTACTTGCAATGACACCTTTTTGCATGAATGTTGAGGCAAATTTCAGATCTAAGCATTTAATGATATTCTGGAGTTCATATTATGAATTATAAATATGCAATTGGAGGCCCTTTTTTTGTATAATACAAGGAATGATGGATTCATATTTTTAAAATATACTTATTTCAAACTTTGTTATAGCAAACTTTTTCAAGTTCTATTTTATTAAAATAAAAAAAAACATTGCTTATTTATTAAAACACATGAATCTCAAAATCATGATTTAGAACACTGCTCAACATTGTAATTTTTATCGATTCTGTGTGTTCACTGTTTGTAAACCTTTCATGATTCCCCAGTTTGAATTCTTCTAAATCTGCCTATAGTGCTCTGTAGCAAATCCTGTGACGGTCAGCTTGACAGACTGAGGGATGTGTTTTTTTATCTATTGAAATAGTTTTTCATTGCAGAATTTATTCAGACATTTAGCATGCACCATGGCATGGTGTAGAGCTGATTCGTCAGATATATAGATAGAAACAATAGCATTTTACCTGTATCTGACGATTTAGCACTAACAATGGTCGACGTTTGGGTGCCTTCAATCAAAATTTTCTGTCCAGCCCGATTGACGGGCCGACCGATATCCAAGTCTTATGCCGATATCGGTCGGCCCCTTTTTCCACCATACATGAAAATTAGTTTCGTAGGATATTATCTGTGTGTCTATGGCCATCTTTAGAATGTGCACAAGGCCAAGTCTGACAGACTTAGAATGATCTGTATAATATGCAGGTGCAATAGTGTGGTTGAGGGTATACATTTGCAGTATACAATATTGAAGGCATGCCAGAATAAACATGGATATATAAGCCTAATGCAGATAAATTCCATTCCTTTGAGGTGGGTTGTGTTTTCAGTTTTGAAGCTGATCTCTGTCTGAGTATAGGCTTGCTTGTTATCAGCAGACTGTAACATGAACATCTATTCCGTTTCATGTCTCTTTACATAAAGTTTCAATTGGTAACCCTTGTGCTACTATGTAAATAAATGATGATACCTTGTTGTATATGTATCACGTACTGTGTGTGTGTGTGTGTGTGTGTATATAGGATATATTCGTGAACATACAATGATAAATTTGAGAAATCTAGCAAATGTTTTACATTGTTTTTATGGCTTGTCACTGAATAGTTCTTGGTACTGTAGTAGAAAAACCAACACAAACACATCTTGCAGCGGTTATTGATGGTGTCTTTCAGCACTGGGGTCCTAGGTTCAGTTCCAGCCAGGGCATTATCTGCAAAGACTAAATTCTGATGATGGATAACATTTCCTGAAAAAAAAAATTGCTTTTGTTTTGTTTCCTTGTTATAAAATTTACATCACATTTGATTTTATTGGTCAGGCCAGTATTATACCAGCAATGTGGAAGCCCTAATTATTTTATTGGTATGCAATATTCTGTTATATTTATACTCGCATTGATCTGAAGTTTTGTGAATGAAACTCTGCTCATGTCAGTACCGTTTGTACATTTTGCAATATTTTTGTTATTGCTGTGGTAATACAAAGACCATGTTTAACATATTGATTGTAATAGCAAAATTGGTGCATATATTAAATATCCATATAGAGTTTTCTACATTTCCGGTTAGTGATTACCACTTTGTCTGCTTTGATGAGCTCACCTTTAGTCTGTGGGCTGATTGCATTCCTATAAAGTATAAATAATAAATGACTGATTCCTTTGCTGAATTAAAAATACCAGACGTATATAATAAGCCTCCATGCTTTGAAAATGTATGGACCTCATGTATAACCTAAAAGAAAAATGTGCTTAAAATATAAATGTTTATTATTTTATTTCTTTACAATATAAGGGTATGTTTACCTTTAAAACAGATATTGATCTTTTCTGTCCATTTTACCCTTGCAGCCAGGTATTGGTTTGAATGACAGTTTGGAAGATAAATAAGATAGATCCTCACTTAAAAGTTACATTAACAACAATATTGTAACCTCTCAGAGTAAAAGTTTTTTTGTCAGTGCCTCCCCCCAACCAAAGTGAATATTAAATTGTAAGCAAAAAAGAGGGGGAAGGGACAGGCAAATACTATAAAAATATAAATGCCCATCTTTAAAGGCGCACTAAACCCCCCAATAAGAAAATACCTTACCAACTACTCTAGATAGCCCCCCCTCCCTGCTTTCCCCCCACAACCCCTGAAAGTGTCCCGAATACATTGCTCACTTATCTGTGCAGAGGAACTCGTTCACGCCATCTTCTATGTCTTCGGTCTTCTTCTGTAAGGGATCAATATATTGGTGAATGTAAAGTTGAAGCAGTCTTCCAGTCCATGCGCCAAAATAGCCAAAGGGAAGAAAGAGGACACCAAGAAGGCTGAAGATCCAGAAGATGGCACCCATCAGCCCCGATGTGCTTACTGTGCAGCGATACATGAGCAATGGATTCGGGACACTTTCATGGGTAGTGAACTATGCGGAGGGGGTAGTATGTAGGGGCTTTTCTTAATGGGGGGGGGTTTAGTTCTCCTTTAACGCTGAGCAGGTTATTTAGCAAAGGTCAGATTTTAGAGGTTTTTTTTATATACCTCAGATGACTTTACAACTCGAATGGTTTCTTATGTAAGAAAAAACTCACACGGACAATACTTCATGCAGCAAGTTTGAGTTGTGAAACCCGAAAATTAACTTTCTGCAAAAAAAAAAAAAACTTGGGTCACTCAAATTGATCGAGTTTTCAGTAGGGATGCACCGAATCCACTTTTTTGGATTCGGCCGAATCCTTCACGAAGGATTCGGCCGAATACCGAATCCGAACCCTAATATGCATATGCAATTAGGGGTGGGAAGGGGAAAACATTTTTTACTTCCTTGTTTTCTGACAAAAAGTCACGCAATTTCCCTCCCCGCCCCTAGTTTGCATATGCAAATTAGGATTCGGTTCGGCCGGACAGAAGGATTCGGCCGAATCCTGGCCGAATCCCGAACCGGATCCTGGATTCGGTGCATCCCTAGTTTTCAGGCAAAACCCTCTGAAAAAAAACAAAAAAAACTCGAACATCATGAAGGCTATTAAAATCTTCAAATGGTTCAAAGGATTGACTCCTACATGATCTTGCAAGTTTTAGATGGTGTAATTACAGATTCAAGCTATTTCCAGTGTTGGGGTATAAGAAATCTTAAAAAATTTGAGTTTAAAAGAAAAAAAAACTTTTTTTGAACCAGAAAAATTGATTTTGGCCAAAAAAATAACCTCAAAAACTTAAGTTTTCATGGAAGACACAACTCGATCATTAATAAATCTGCCCCTTATTGTGAATGTGATCTACTCTTTTAAACTATCTACTAGCATTTTCAGCCTGTGCATTCTTGGATATTATTTGCAATACAGTAGCACAAAAATGAGCCGGTATGGTTTTAACATTATATATTTAGAGTAGTTTGTTTAAATGCATCTAAAATCAGTAGGGTAACATGGAACATTTATTTTTATATAAATATTTTGCAAAGAGTAGCAAACTACCTATAGCTGAATATATGTAGTAAAAAGCATTAATATAAGTGTCAAGTAGGGATGCACCGAATCCAGGATTCGGTTCGGGATTCGGCCTTTTTCAGCAGGATTCGGCCGAATCCTTCATCCCGGCCGACCCGAATCCTAATTTGCATATGCAAATTAGGAATTAGGGGCAGGGAGGGAAATTGCGTGACTTTTTGTCAGAAAACAAGGAAGTAAAAAACATTTTCCCCTTCCCACCCCTAATTTGCATATGCAAATTAGGGTTCGGATTCGGTTCGGTATTCGGCCGAATCCTTTGTGAAGGATTCGGGGTTCGGCCGAATCCAAAAAAGTGGATTCGGTGCATCCCTAATATCAAGTACAGCACTCAGCAGGTTTGAGCTGTTTCACCTTTAAGTTAACTTTTAGTGTGTTATAGAATGGCTAATTCTAAGCAGCATTTCAACTGGCCTTGGTTTTTTCTTTAGTTTTTGAATTGTTTGCCGCCTTCTTCTGACTTTTTCAAGCTTTCAAATGGGGCTCACTGACCCTATCTAAAAAAAAAACAAATGTATTGCTATTGCTACTTTATATTATTCAGTTGTCTATGTTGACCCACTCCTGTTTATATTCTAGTTTATTATTCAAATCATTGCATGGCTGCTAGGGTAATGTGCACCCTAGCAATCAGATTGCTGAAATTGCAAACTGAAGAGCTGCTGAATAAAAAGCTACTGTAAATTACACAAAAACTACAAATAATAAAAAATTCTCTCTGAATATCACTTTCTACATCATATGAAAAATGTCATGTACATTTTATTTACCTAGTAGTTCAAAGTTTTGGTCATACGAGAAAGGTCTCTTAATTTATCTTGATACTAGATAAATCAAAGCCTTTTGTCTTTATCAAGACATGGCAGGTACTTTGAACATATTTATACATAAATATATCAATACATCTCCATGGGTGTTTTATACCTCCTGCTCTGACCATTTTTTTGCAATCCCTCATTCTGGACTTTTCCAGTAGGTTATGAGGACAAAGGAAAGCTTTATTTTTATTTATTTTGCCATCTCCTCTTCTGAAGGAAGACTTAAAGTGGTACCCTGTCATAAAGGTATGTCTTGTTCCACTTAAGGTACTACTTAATATGCAGGAGACTGAGTGGAGAGCAACAGCATGCAATTAATTCTAGGTCTCCCATTTTTTTGTCAGGTAAAATGGGAGACCTAGAATTAATTGCATGCTCTAAAAATTATGATATAATTGGTATCACTGAGACCTGGTGGGATGAAACATGTGACTGGATTGTGAATTTAAATGGTTACACCCTTTTTAGGAGGGATAGAGGGATTAAAAAGGGTGGAGGAGTGTGTTTGTATGTAAAGCCTGAATTAAAGCCATGCGCTAAAGAAATAAAAATAGCTGGCACTGGTGAGGGTGTAGAATCACTCTGGGTAGAGATTTCGACTGGGCAAAAGGTATCAAAAAGAATTATCATTGGTGTATGCTATAAACCACCTCGTATAAGTGTCGAGTATGAAGCCGAGCTACTCTTGCAGATACAAGCGGCTTCACAGCTGGGTCAAGTTGTTGCTATGGGTGACTTCAATTATCCAGACATTGACTGGGGTAATGGGGTTGCTAAGACAGAAAAAGCTAGTAGGTTTGTAAATATGCTAAATGACAACTTTTTATTCCAGCTCGTTCAAGAACCTACTAGGAATAACTCTCTTTTGGACCTTGTAATAACTAACAATACTGAACTCATCTCTAACATTTGTGTGGGTGAGCATTTAGGGAATAGTGATCATAACATGGTCTCCTTTGAGATTCTGTTGCAGAAGCAATTCTATAAGGGAGTAACTAAAACACTAAATTTCAGACGTGCAAACTTTGACAGTATAAGGGCATCTCTGCAACATATTAAGTGGGAAATGCTTTTCACAGGGTTAAACACAGAACAAAAATGGGAAGTCTTTAAAATGCTGCTTAATAAATATACTTGTCAGTATATTCCACTTGTAAGCAAGGAACGTCGTTGCAAAGCAAAACCTTTTTGGTTCAATAGAAGCGTTGGTGTTGAGGTGGGTAAGAAAAGACGTGCTTTTAAGGCTTTCAAGTTAGCTGGTACAGCCGAAACATTTATAAGGTACAAGGAGGCCAATAAATCATGCAAAGAAGCTATAAGGCAAGCTAAAATTGCTATAGAAAAGGATATTGCAGCAAGCAGTAAAAAAAATCCAAAATTATTTTTTAAATATGTCAATAGTAAAAAAATGAAGCAGGAAGGGGTGGGACCCTTACTATCAGAGGGGGGTCAGCTGGTTGATGAAAACCAAATAAAAGCGCAGATTCTGAACTCGTATTTTTCATCTGTGTACACAAATGAAGAACCAGTAAGTGAAGGTTTCCTTCTTAACACTCCCAATTATAGTAATACAACTAATGATGCATGGTTCACACATGATGAAATTCAAAAGAGACTTGAACATGTTAAGATTAACAAAGGTCCAGGGCCAGATGGTATTCATCCCAGGGTAATTAGCGAGCTTAGCTCTGTGATTGCCAAACCTCTTTACTTAATTTTTCAGGATTCATTGAGATCTGGCATTGTGCCGAGAGACTGGCGAATTGCTAATGTGGTGCCTCTATTCAAAAAAGGATCCCGTTCTCAGCCTCAAAACTATAGGCCAGTTAGTCTGACGTCAGTATTAGGAAAGCTTTTCGAAGGGTTAATAAAGGATAAGATACTGGACTTCATAGCAAATCATAATACTATGAGTTTGTGCCAGCATGGTTTTATGCGTAATAGATCTTGCCAGACTAACTTAATTTCTTTTTACGAGAATGTAAGTAGAGACCTCGATTCTGGGATGGCAGTGGATGTGATTTACTTAGACTTTGCTAAAGCATTTGATACAGTGCCACACAAAAGGTTACTGGTTAAATTAAGGAATGTTGGCCTGGAACATAGTATTTGTACCTGGATAGAGAACTGGCTAAAAGATAGACTACAAAGAGTGGTGGTAAATGGAACATTTTCTAATTGGACCAGTGTTGTTAGTGGAGTACCGCAGGGCTCTGTACTAGGTCCCTTGCTTTTCAACTTGTTTATTAATGACCTGGAGGTGGGCATTGAAAGTACTGTTTCTATTTTTGCAGATGATACTAAATTGTGCAGAACTATAGGTTCCATGCAGGATGCTGCCACTTTGCAAAGTGATCTGTCTAAACTGGAAAACTGGGCAGCAAACTGGAAAATGAGGTTCAACGTTGATAAATGCAAGGTTATGCACTTTGGCAAAAATAATATAAATGCAAGTTATACACTAAATGGCAGTGTGTTGGGAGTTTCCTTAAATGAAAAGGATCTAGGGGTCTTTGTAGATAACACGTTGTCTAATTCTGGGCAGTGTCATTCTGTGGCTACTAAAGCAAATAAAGTTCTGTCTTGCATAAAAAAGGGCATTAACTCAAGGGATGAAAACATAATTATGCCTCTTTATAGGTCCTTGGTGAGGCCTCATCTGGAGTATGCAGTTCAGTTTTGGACTCCAGTCCTTAAGAGGGATATAAATGAGCTGGAGAGAGTGCAGAGACGTGCAACTAAATTGGTTAGAGGGACGGAAGACTTAAATTATGAGGGTAGACTGTCAAGGTTGGGGTTGTTTTCTCTGGAAAAAAGGCGCTTGCGAGGGGACATGATTACACTTTACAAGTACATTAGAGGACATTATAGACAAATGGCAGGGGACCTTTTTACCCATAAAGTGGATCACCGTACCAGAGGCCACCCCTTTAGACTAGAAGAAAAGAACTTTCATTTGAAGCAACGTAGAGGGTTTTTCACAGTCAGGACAGTGAGGTTGTGGAATGCACTGCCGGGTGATGTTGTGATGGCTGATTCAGTTAATGCCTTTAAGAATGGCTTGGATGATTTTTTGGACAGACATAATATCCAAGGCTATTGTGATACTAAACTCTATAGTTAGTATAGGTATGGGTATAAGAATTTTAATTAAAAGTAGGGAGGGGTGTGTGTATGGATGCTGGGTTTTCATTTGGAGGGGTTGAACTTGATGGACTTTGTCTTTTTTCAACCCAATTTAACTATGTAACTATGTAACTATGTAACAGACGAACGTCTTCTGACATGGGCTAACATTTAGATGTTGAAGACACTGGATTTTGGTCTGGTATTTTTATTTCAGTTCAAAAGGAGTATTTTTAACATGGAGGTTTACTCATCCTACGTTTCAGTAGGATATGTGTCACTGTATATATATCTGAATTACTACATGAGATAGTTTTGAAGAATTGCTAGTATTTTGTTTGTTTGGCACATGTTTCAGAATTACTTAGCAGAAAGAAAACATAAGTTAACGAGGGGGATTATAGTAACCAGCAATACTGCAAAAAAGTAGTAACACTCACCTATGTTGTCTTTTGTTAGGCGTCTCCAAGAGGAACAACTGCGCACATCATCTTTGCCTGCAATCCCAAATCCGTTTCCAGAACTTTGCACTCCAGCCAGTTCACCAGTCCTTGCATCAGGGTCTTTACCTCAAAATCAGCCAGTGGGCAAGAAAAGTGTAAGTATCTCTCATTATTATTATGCACTAGTGTTTCTGTACAAGATAGGGTCTGCAGGTTTGTTATTAAGTTGAATTTAAATTGAATGCAACATAGTATTTATTTCTACTTTTCTGTGCTCCTTAGTAGACAACACACGTTGGGGCGAGTGGTTTATTAAAGCTAAATGCTAGTAAATGCCAAGCAAACAACAGTACATTACTGTAATAGCCTCCATTTGTAAGTGTGAGTTGTATATAAATCAGATGTTTGTAACCTGGGGACTCCCTGCATTATTAAATGGTTTCTTTTAAGGTTTGTTCGGACTAGAGTAACTTAATTCCTATGGGCCCTGGGGCAAAGTTTGAGCCAGAATTCAAAAGACAATAGACTAGAGGGTTGCTTTTGGAACTGCGCTTGTGCTGCTCTCATCCCCTATTAGACCCTCTTTTTAAAGCAATGAATTGGGTTGGTACTGGACATATTTTTTCCATTTAGATAGGAGCTCAATCAGTTGATTTTATGTAGAAAATGTACATAAACACAATCTGAATTTCTAAAAAAAAAATGTTATTTTTTTTTACACAAACTTGAGCTGTTTTAAAGGCAGCCATGATGCTACTGAGAATCTACCCACCCCACATCCCTCATAAAACCCCTCATTCACTGTTTTTATTGTAAAGTGATAGATTCCAGAACTTGAAGTTTCTCTGTTTTCAATAGTGGGTGGAGCACAGACTTTCTGAAAAGCAGAGGGGACCACAATCCCTGGAGGCCCATTTATTAACATTCTCATTTTAGAGGTTTTTGAAACCATGAATAAACAGATTTTCTCTAAAACTGCAAATGCCATGTAATTTATTAAAAGATCTGACAATAAAAAGCATGCATGAAAAAAAAAATGCTTAATGATCAGAATAAAAAAAAGAAGAAGACTTAGCTTATAAATATAAAACCTCTAAATATTAGTTTTTTTGGCAATTATTATAGAAAATCTGAAAACGTTTAAAAGTCTGAATTAACTAAATGGACAAATAAGAAAATGACAGGTCTCACTGACTTGTATTGAAAGTTTTGTTTTCATTTCTCATTGTTTTTACACTTCTTAAATCTAGAGTTTTAGAGAAACAAACCTATTTTTTTTTTTTTTAGACAAAAAGAGATTAGAATATCACATTATAGGCTTCCTAGAATCCATCACTACACGATTGGACAAAGTGAGGGAGAGGTTGGATTCTAAGGGGATTGGAAACTGGTCCCTGTAGCACAAGCAGCATGTTTTTTCTGTATTAAAAATACATTTAATAATATAGCGGTTATGTACCTTTTCTACATAAGCCAATATTTTCCATCTTAATGTTTATTGGAAAGTTGATTAAAGTCAACAAAAATGGATAACATTTTCCAGTTTAGAAGATGCTACTGAAAACTACAGGATAAAATTGTTAAATAATTTTGAATTTTATATCAAAATAAATAAAAATACTGCCTCTAGTCAGTAGTGATAAGGTTTCATTTTCAATACTGTCCGGGTCAAGAATACCCTTATCTGCTAGACAGTGCGCTCCTGACCTGTGTATTATCGGTGTAATATTTAAACTTTTGTATTTGTGTTTGTATTTGCTGAAATTAAGCTATCCAAACTGGTTTCATTGATTCTCTGAGGGACCAGGCACAGCAGTAAAAACCACTGTTCACACAACTCTTATTGCTGGTCAATGTGATTTTGAAGATCATTTTTCTCTTTTACAATACTATAATACACAGCACAAACAAAACAAAGTGAAAATCTCAGTTATCACAGGGGAAATGTTACAGAGCTATAAAGCAAAATGCATATGTAACAGGTGTAAAATGTATTTAACATATAAAAACACACTTGAAATCCAGAATACATATGCATCATCTATTACTCAGAGGCCCACAGGCCACAGTTAAGAAATACACAATTATACTAAAAATAAGGCATACAAGCTATCTGCCAGAATATGTGCAATGCCTCCGCAAATAACTCAAGACATGCTATTTTAAGTCTGACGACATGTAAATTAGAAAAAATATGGACTATTTCTCAATAGAGGTGGGTAAGGGTGCTGGTCATTTTGTTTGCAACTCCTACTGTGCAGAGAAATGTAGATTTACAGTTTTCACAGTTAATACTTATCATTGTAACATCCCATGGGTTTCGTTGTAACCCCTAATAAGCACACCATAAATTGGACTATTAGAAATAACAGGAAGCACGTCCACAAAGAACATGTTTTTGTGCAGTAGAAGCTTTGTGAATATCATGAGAAAGTCAATGGACGGATTACAGGTAGTAGAGGTGGAAACAGCATCCCTTCTGGAGCATTTTACTGACCCCGGTAATCCTTGCTTTGTGTTTTTTTTATGCTGGGACCCAGTAGCAGAATGTACATATTTATGTAAAATTTTACATTCATGTTGCTACAGCCATGACCGGTCTTTCGGAAGGGTAGGGAGACTGCTGAGCTGCATTTTAAAGGGGTGGTTTAAGATATTACTCTGCATCATATTGGAAGTTAGGTGCACAACCCCTTTAAATAGTGTTCTGCTATTATAGTTTTTTTTTTTAAGTGTGCCAATATTACTTGTGTAGCAAATGTGTGCTTTTCAGAAATAATTTACTTTTATCAGGAATCAAACCTACTTTTGAGTTTAATGCTATACTGGAATACAATTGAAAATCTTCTAGTATCAAGTTTGTCAACATTTTAAGTGGCAATAATTAACATTTCTTTCTTATTGCAATAAGGTAGCAGGAAATATGATACTGGTAATGTTTTTGATATATTTCCGATAGAGGCCAGTACATAGCAAAATACTGTACATTGCACATTTCTGACGTATACTAGCTAATGATTCTTTGAAAAATATATGTGGACATTTGGCTGCAAGTTCATCTTTGAGTGCTGTCCTGCCAATTTTAGCCACATTGAGATGTGTCTGAACTGGGTGGCTGCACTGACCTAGATTTCCTGGAAAAACTCCTGTGCCTTCTCTTTCAGTTCTTGGGAGACGCAGGACATTATCGGCACAGAGTTTAATAAACAATAAGCTGGTGAGGTCATTTTTGTGCTAAAGACCTCAGGGCATTAAATTGGGAAATACAGTACTTTAATTGCTACAGTGTTTTTTGGCAAGAACCTTCTGTTAGTTATTGATTTTTTTCCCTTCTTCATTATTTTCTTGCATATTATATGTGTGCCATCTCTTGTTGCACTCATGATTACCTCTGCAAAACTTTAGTGACAAACAAGGGATTCGATTATGGACTTTCTGGTAGATTCCATTCTTTGACATCTCATGGTTATTTTAGATTCCCACTGTCATTATTACGGTAACAGTTGTATGTAATCGGTAATTGGATTTAATGCTACTTCAATGCCCCCTGCACCACCACCCCACGTTGTTAAAGGAATGCTGGAGTTCAATGTGCAATGATCTGCAAATATGTGTGTTCCTGCCTTATTTTGTGCGTTAAAGTTTTGGAAGGCTAAGTTCCAGTACATTACTACTTGCAGCTACATTCATTTTAACAAGCTTGACTTAAACAAATGAATTGGTGCAATATGCAGAGCAGTTTATTAATTCCCTGATCACTTTAAATAAAATACAATTCTACACAAATTTGTAATATACATTAATTTAACATTTCAATGGTTTTAATATTAAACGTAATTGCTGACTTTTGCTTTCCACAGAGTGGAAAGCTTCTTGTGTTCCTGCAAGCTCCGGTTCTATTCCAATCAGCTTCATTCTGATTGGATGTGGCTTCTCCAATCAGAGCAGAGCTATCTTTACAAACCTCAAAGTGACTTAATCAAGCTACAGATGTTGTTGGGGCTGGGATATTATTGAATGCACTGTAGAAATGAAGATTTATAGGAATGATTTGTAGGCTATAACCATCTGCAAAGCTCATCACTAACTCTGATCATTTACTGCAGATTTCATCCCTCTCCCAGAAGTACTATACTCTGGTAGTATTCTGTATATACTCTAAAAGACTGAGGGGCATGTTTACTAACATTGGAGATAAATATCTGGAGAGATTTCTGGAGATGTTGCCCATGGCAACCAATCAGCAATTAGATTTAAACAGCCAGCAAAGATCTGATTGGTTGCTATGGGCAACATCTCCAGAAATCTCTCCAAATATTTATCTCCAATGTTAGTAAACATGCCCCTTACTCTCATGTTCCCTCAGTTTATACAGTTTAGTCCTCAGAGTTGAAAATATATTTCTGCAGTGTTTGCTCTAGGTTGAGAACCCATACAAACCAACCCGCTTTGAGTCTACAGTTTCAATTTAGAAATTGTGAAGAATAAAGCTCCCACTTAACCTCCACAAAAATATGACTCCTTCCTTAGAATTAAGGGGAACAACTGTGAACACAAATGAATGGAGAACCCCTATTATGTGTCCTCCAGTGGAACTTATAAGTGCATGTGTGAGTACTTACCGTATATATACTCGAGTATAAGCCGAGTTTTTCAGCATCCAAAATGTGCTGAAAAAGTCTACCTCGGGTCAGCGGGCAGTAGCTGAGATTGCAGTCACTTTTTGGGGCAGATTCATTAAGGGTCGAATTTCGAAGTTAAAATTACTTCGAAATTCGACCCTCGAATTGAAATCCTTCGACTTCGAATATCGAAGTCGAAGGATTTAGCGCTAAGCGTTCGATCGAACGATCGAAGGATTTTCCGTTCGATCGATCAAACGATCGAAGGAAAATCCTTTGATCAAAAAAAGTTTAGCAAGCCTATGGGGACCTTCCCCATAGGCTAACATTGTTTTCGGTAGGTTTTATCTGCCGAAGTAGGAGGTCGAAGTTTTTTTTAAAGGGCAAGTACTTCGACTATCGAATGGTCGAATAGTCGAACGATTTTTACTTCGAATCGTTCTATTTCGTTCGAATTCGAACGAATTTAACCAATTCGATGGTCGAAGTACCCAAAAAATACTTCGAAATTCGAATTTTTTTCATTCGAATTCTTCACCCGAATTTTGTGAAATGGCCCCCTAATCATTCCTATACCAACAGTTCACTTGGGGAGAGACTGCAATATCCCACAATGCCCTCTGTTGGTTATATGAAAGAATAACAGTGACTGCAATATCACACAGCACCCTCTGTTGGTTATATGAAAGAATAACAGTGCGCCCTCTGTTGGTTATATGAAAGAATAACAGTGACTGCAATATCACACAGTGCCCTCTGTTGGTTATATGAAAGATTAACAGTGACTGCAATGTCACACAGCACCCTCTGCACATGGTAGTGGGACAATGCACACAGTAACCCGTTTGGCAATTCTATGTCACCATCAACTTTGCAAAGAAGTCCGGTTGATCGCTGGGGGGTCGCTTTAGCAGAATGTGCGCTGCTGGGAGACAGGGCTGTAGTTGTGTCTATGCATGCTTATTCTAGAGTCAATAAGTTTTCCCAGTTTTCATAGGTAAAATTAGGTACCTCGGCTTATACTCGGGTCGGCTTATACTAGAGTATATACGGTATACATCTTTGAGCATTTTAGGTTGAAAATCACTGTCTGCACTCTGCACAGTTTCCCTGGAAGTCCATAGGCACTATCAGAACCCTTATCTGGAAAACCCCAGGTCCCAAGCATTCTGTATAAAAGGTTTAATACCTGTAGTATATTGTACTGCCTATATTTCAACATTGTTTACATTAGATAATGTTGCATTAATATTCCAAAGAAACATATTGATTCTCTAATATGTACTAGGTAAAATGCATTTTCTCCTGTATGTTATTTTGGGAATTTGAGTGGGTAGATAAAGCACGTTTCTTTGATAATGATATGTGGCAGGCATACTTAAAATGTATTCGTAATAGTATGCAGATAAAGATAATCATACCGATTAATGAATTATTTCCATAGTGAAGGCATAATCGGAAAAGGAAAAAAAAATTTATATATATATATATATATATATATATATATATATATATATATATATATATATATATATATATATATATATATATATATATATATATACACACACACTACCCTACACACACAACCTTCAAAAGATCTCATAGGATGCTTGTCCACTTAGTATTTAGGAAGTACATAATCAAAGGTGTCATTTTCAGGATGAGCAAATAATTATCACATGGTCTGACTTTATTTTGGGTCTGACCACAGCAAAGAACAGCCAAAACACCAAAAGGACCAGTGTTTTGAGGCTGGCATATAAACGGTTGTCTTGTTTAACTATTTTCCTGATTTGCAATAACATTTCTGATTTGCAGTAAAATTTAGACCACAGTCTTTTTAACTGATCAATGTTAAATTATACATAGAACTGTGGTGGTTTTATAACTGAGGTAAAGATACAGAGATTAAAAAACAAGCCCTGTATCAACAAGCCAATGTCTTTGAGCATGGCGACAAAAATGGGAAACTTTAGCTCTGTTGGCTAAAGATGACAATATTTCCATAGCCATTCCAGCAGTGATGTTAGAGACGTGAGACACTGTTTCTACTCCGATAGGAATTAATACCAGATTTGCAGAATACTATGCAGAATTATATAAAACTAAGTTGACTGTCTCCCGGGGGGAGATTTCAGTTTACTTGGGGGACACTAACTTGCCCAAACTAGACGAGGGCGCCTCCAACCTCTTGGCATCTGCCAAAACTCCGGAGGAGGTGGAGAAGGCCATTGTTGCTGCTCCGGCTGGTAAAACTCCAGGTCTGGATGGCATACCGATGGAATGGTATAAAAAGTATGTTAAGCAACTTGCTCCACCCTTGGCACAAATGTTTAATGGGGTACTTGAAGGGAAACATTTACCGGCCTCGATGAGGGAAACACTTATTGTCCTGATCCCTAAACCGGGCAAGAACCCCCTTGATTGCTCATCATATCGTCCAATTTCCCTAATTAACGCTGATGCAAAAATCTTGGCAAAAGTATTGTCCTTCCGACTCGCAGTTCACCTTTCTGATTTAATCTCCCCTGATCAAACAGGGTTTATGCCAGGCCGTACTACAGACACCAACATTAGAAGGCTATTCACAAATCTCTCTATTGAACATGATAATTCGGGTAGTAGGGTTGTGGCTTCATTGGACAACGAAAAAGCTTTCGATTCGGTAGAGTGGGAATACCTCTGGTCTACCATGTCACAAATGGGAATTCACCCCAGTTTTACGAAATGGGTTAAAGAATTGTACTACCTTCCAGTGGCGAAAGTGAGAACTAATACTAAAGTATCTAACACATTTCCAATTTCTAGGGGGACGAGACAGGGTTGCCCCCTCTCGCCTCTTTTATTTGCAATTGCCATGGAACCCATGGCCTGCCGTATTAAGCAGTCCCTCATGGCAGAGGGTTTGAAGATCGGTCCCTTAAGTGAAGTCATTTCTATGTATGCGGATGATACCCTCTTGTACCTTGCTAACACAGATAGTGCCTTGCCCGCAGCGCTCAGCCTCATAAATAGGCATACTGTATAATCGGGTTTGAAGATTAACTGGTCCAAATCGGTACTTTTCCCCATAGACCCTATTCGGACAAATTCCCCCACACACTTACATGGCCTTCGATGGGTGGACTCATTTAAATATTTAGGGGTTTAGATTCACAAGGACCTCGCACAATTCGTGGATCTCAACGTCAGCCCACTTCTTAAGTACATAGAACAAAAAACGGTGGCTTGGTCCCGTCTCCCCCTAACCCTGATGGGGCGCATTAACTTGTTTAAAATGGTGATTTTACCTAAATTGACTTATGTCTTTAGGCAAGCCCCCAACGGAATGCCAAAAAACATATTTACTAAACTGAACAGTCTGTTATCTATGTTCTGGAATCGGACCCCTCCTAGGCTGGCCTTGAGTACGCTGCAGTTATCGACAAACTTAGGGGGCCTAGCAGCCCCGAACCTATTTTTCTATTATCTGGCATCACAGTTGGTGGTGGCTCGTCAGTGGGCAACTCCAGTTATCACTAAAGCAGCAACCTTGTTAGAAGCTCAGGTAGTGGGTTCTTTGGAAGAGCTTAAGTATTTATTGTACAGGGGTACTAAGTATGCCAAAAAATGCTCCCCTCTTATGAGAGCGACAGTCAGAGCCTGGAAAACTGCTCTGCAATTCTTTCCAAAAACGCGTCAAAGTTGCTCGGTCTTCACCCCGTTGTGGCGTAACCCATAACTGCAACACCTGCATAGTGTGCCAGATCCAGTGGTGTGGTCCAGATTTGATATTAGACTTATTGGGGATGTGATAGAGGACGGTACCTTGCTACCGTTTCAAGAATTTAAACAAAAATTTTCACTGCCTTACTACATTCTTTTTCGCTATCTACAACTAAGACATGCGATGGAAGCTCAATTTGGGAACTTGCCCATAGATACACTGCCGCAAATCTTAGAACTTGGGATTCACTCCATGGAATTAAAAAAACCTTTGTCTTTATTCTATCTACAACTACTGAAATTGGGATGATTGGGTAGAGGTTCTTGACACAACATTTGACGGGATTATCAGTAGTAGGGATAGGATGACTCAGTTGAATTACTTGCACAGGGTATATATCACTCCCCAAAGACTTCACAAGTTCAAACCCGATCAGATTCCAAAATGTCCTAGATGTAATTTTAGTCCTGCAGACTTTATGCACATGGTGTGGGGCTGTCCAGTAGTGCATATCTATTGGGAAAAGGTGGTGCAGCTGATCCGCATAAACACAGAAATTGTTCTACCACTAGACCCTATGGTGCTAATACTGAACCAGATGGAGGGGCTACCCCTGCAAAGAGCGCACCAGATGTTGATGTCAATCCTTTGTATGTATGCAAAAAAAAATTATAGCGATGCACTGGAAGTCTCCACAAGGGCCTACCTTGCAAATGTGGGAGCGCCACATTGAAAAGAGTATTCCTTTATATAAATTGACATATATAAAAAGAGGTTGTCCTGAAGTTTCAAAAAGTCTGGGATATCTGGATAGATGACGATCCTGAGGTGGAGCCTGCTTAGAGAACTTGTGGTTTCTCCAGGCTGCTCATAGGGGTTTGCAGGACTCACATGGCTGGCTGTACTCGGAGGGTGGGGGAGGTAAATCACCCAAGAGGGATAGGTTTCTTTTTTACAACACATTCTGATCTGTTCTCAGTAGCGCTGTACCCTAGGATAAGTATGGGAGGGGGATGGTTGAAGACACCATGGGAGTTTCTTTTTGAATATATTTGTTTTATTTTATTTTGTTTAAATGTAATAATGACAAACTGTATTACAGATTATGTACAAACAAAGACCATTATAATGTCTCCTGCCTTCTGTGTACACCTGTATTTGTTTGTTCAATAAAAGAAATGTTAAAAAAAAAAAAAAAAAAAGATACAGAGATTGATAAAAACCTAAGAAACAAGAAAGAATGCAGCATTTTTTTTTTTTTTTTGATGTTACAAACGTTAGATTCAGTCTTCATGTTGTGTGCCCACTAGACATTACATATTACAAAAGATTGTCTTTTGAGGCCTAGTAATCAACCGTGGCTTAAAATTCAAAGCAAAGCCATCTAAGTCATATAAATAAGTGTTTTATGTGTTCATCTATTTTTAATTGCTCGGTATATATCTGCAGGGCATGAAATAATAGCCTGACATTTGAGGCTTTGTTAAAATGTTGCCACTTTTATCAAGTAGACCAGTCTGCAAAAGTTTATCATAAAGTAAAGAGTGTGTAGTGTTTCAACAGAATTAGGATTGGTGGATTGCTCCCCTTGTGAATGTACAGTGTGTTAATTTATTTTTTTAATACCGTAACTTTTTATTGAGTTTTCATTAACAACAAGAAGGAAGGAAGTAAAGAAGGAAGGAAGAAGAAGGTAGTCATGAAAAGGATATAAAGAACATTTCTCAGTAGACTTATTTATTCGTCGTTGTGTGTGAATCCAGCCAAGGAGACCATATTTTATCGAACTTCTGTGGAAAGCCTCTGGCAATATACGTTAATTTATAAAGTTCTAGCTGGGAATTTGAGATTAATCCATTTTTTAAGAGTAGGAGGTGTTGGTCCCAGCCAGTGTAGGGCTACTGTTTTCCTGGCATAGAACAAAAGGGCTCTCATCAATTATCTTGAGTGGATTCTGGGTACCAGAGCATCTGTTACGCCCAGTAGACAGTGTGTAATTTTAAACAATGCAAACATGACTTGTAGCTACCACATTAGCTTTTAAATCATTTATTTCCTAAATAAAAATGTTAAAGAACATTTTCAGTCTTATTAAATAGTTTGGGAAAAAAGACTACTAATAGCATAGATGCAGATCACTGACTAGTTTCAGACAATATTCATTCACAGTGTAGTTAAGATAAGACGTTTTTAAATGGAACGGCAGACCCTTATTTTACTGTACTTATGAGCTATACAGATGAGTTCTTATTTAAACCTTATTTTTTTATTAATAAATATAAACACTAAGGGGTTATTTACTAAAATTTGATTTTTTTTTGTGGTCGGGCTTTTTTGGGCAAAAACTTGTAATTTATCATGGTAAACAAACTCAAATTTTTCAAGCTTTATTATACCCCGATGCTGCAAAAAAACTATATCCAAAAATCCTCCATCTCAAACCTGACAAGCTTATGTATTATTTAATGGCAGATGTCCCTAACCCAATTTGAAGATATCGTGGTTTGTGCTGGGTTTAGCCCTATAATCAAAAAAATGATGGGGTTTCAGGGGTTCGGGTTTTAATTTTTCCTCGATCCGATTTATCCAAATTACTTTAATTGTAAACAAGGCAAAATCGTGAATGGGAGTTTGGTTGAGTTTTGTTTAATAAAAAATGAATGAGATAAATTTGGATTTTAGTAAATAACCCCCTTAATTTTTTTAACATCTGCAAACAGGACATGTATGCTGTAAAGTTCATGTAATGCAGAATGCAGGTTTACACAGGCACAACATACTTTGATAAGAAGTTCTGCTGCGGTTGAGCACTGTAATGGTTAAGCTGAGCTCAGGAGAAGTGGTTAGGAGAAAAAATATAGGACCAGACCGCTAGAGCAGAGTTTCTGTGGGAACCAGTAATCTCTTCATTGACTGGAGGATGTTTAGTAATCTGAGCTGAAAAGAACTGAGCATGCTCATTAGCCAACAGCCAAAGCAAATTCCTGAGGAAGGGGGCTGAGAGAGTTATAGGAGGAGAAGGATTTCTAAGTTATTAAGGGATGCTGCAGCCTTACTGTTAACCTTTTATCAACCGGAGTGGCAGTTATTTAAAGATTTTAAAGAAGCTGTTCACTGATTACATTTTTGTGGAGGGGGTTTACATGTCCTTTAAGCTACTTAATATAACTTACAAAACAGGGATTGTTTGTCCATATATTGCAATATATTCAAGCTGGCCTACTACGTCAGTCATCCCTGGTCTGGCCAGTCCTATCAACTTTCATTTGAAACATTAAGGCTAAAACACCCAAACTTGGCTGCCCTTTTATTGGTCACCAGTGGGATCACCTGACTAGGGATTCACCAAATCCAGGATTCAGCCTTTTTCAGCAGGATTCCGATTCAGCCGAATCCTTCTGCCTGGCCGAAATGAATTCGAATCCTAATTTGTATATGCAAATTAGGGGCAGGGAGGAAATTTGTGACTTTTTCACAAAACAAGGAAGTAAAAAATGTTTTCCCCTTCCCACCCCTAATTTGCATTCGGGTACGGTATTCGGCCGACTCTTTCACAAAGGATTCGGGGTTCGGCCGAATCCAAAATAGGGGATTCGGTGCATCCCTTCAGCTGACTATAGCTGGAAAGGGTGGGAGCAACAACATGGAGCTGGTCACTGCTCCTGTATAAACTATAACAAACAAGGGAAAGTTGTGCTCACCACTAATTTTTAAACCATTAAGTGGGGGTGTCATGAGGCTGTGACCAGAATATTCATATAGACAAATACAAGAGTCCTCTGCACTCAACCCATTATCAATATATTTAGGCCATTGAGACATTTTCTGCCTTAAACTACTAAATATGCCTTACCCTATAAACAAAAAAGAGATTGTTTGTCCATATATTGCAATATATTCAAGCTGGCCAACTACGTCAATCATCCCTGGTCTGGCCAGTCCTGTAATCAACTTTCATCTGATTCATTAACAATTCTATTGCTTCATTATACATTTTACACAGTGACTACATTTTACCTGCAACTTACTTGCTGCTTTCAAGGTTAAAATTCTAAGAAGGAAAGGGGACAGACATTTATTTTTAAGCATGTAAATCCTTCTCCAAGAAGACAAAAATAGAAAATGAGGAACTGATTGCTTCACATGCGAAGACTATCAATAGTAACAAAAAAGATGCCCGCAAATGTTGTTCCATGGAATGGAAATATTTCTCTGAAAAAGCAAGTGTGATTTTTTTTTTTTTTTTTTTAAATTTTTCAGTGTACAAAATAGGAGTCTAGGACACAAAAAAGGAGCAAGACACAATTCTGCTGACCAATCCGTTCCATCCAAGATGTATCAACCTTGCTGAGGGGATTGGACTGCTAGCAATATGAGTAGCAGTTGAGATTTAATGTTGACAGACATAAGGTTATGTGTTTGGGATTTAAAAATATGCAAGCCACTTATACCCTTAATTGGACTAAGACAAGTCTTTGATGTGGAAAGACCCGGAGGTATTTGGTGATAATAAACTTAGCTGCAGAATAGTTAATTCTCTCTCTTTAATAGTAAGGAGCCATCAGTACCTATGCAGTGCAGTTTTGATCTCCAATGCTCGAGATATTATTGAAAGAGTAAAGCTGGCCATAGACGCACAGATTCGATCTTACGAATCCTTGATCCGTACGATTGTCGGATCGTGTGTGGAGTGTCCCGACATATATCTTGCCATGCCGATAGGTCGTTCAGTCGATCGGACAGGTTAGAAAATTTCTGCCGACTGCCGATCATATCTTTGCATATATTGCCGATCGGACAATTCTCAGTGGGAGACTGTCACTAGCTTGGTTGGACATAAACTTTTGTACGATTGCTGTAGGGTGAGAACATTGGTTGATCTGTTCTTTTACTACTTTATTTGGCTGAATGGTTAGTGGCAGGTCGGGAGATGAGGACGTACAATCGTTCGTCCGATATTGAGGTAAAATCTTTGCGTCTATGGCCAGCTTAAGTCCAAATAAGAACAACTAAGCTGATGAATTCTAAAGTGAGGTTCTGTTCATTGGAGAAGAGGATCTAACAGAAAGGATGCAGAATATGATAACTGGGTATAAATATGAAGGGACCATACAATTAAATCTCTTGATTCTTTGTTTACCAGTAGATTGTTCCAGCAGGCACAAGGTTAGGTGTCCACTGACATGAATGAAAAGAAGTTCTATCTTAAGGTGCAAAAAAATAAAAATTTTCTTTGTGCAGTGGTTGTACTAGCAGATACATTGCATGGCTTAAAAAATTGGTTGAATGCCCTTTTAGCAAAGAAGAAAATACAGAGTTACTGTAATTTAAATAGTGACGGGAAGGATTATTTCACCATTCTGAGGAAAATTGGACATGGCTTTAGGTGGGGCTTTTCACCTTCCTCTGAATAAGCATTTAATAATTAACAGTTTTCAATAAGAATGTTATTAGTGACTTGCAAATTATTTGTTTCAATAGGCATATTTTAAAGGGTATGCAAGTAGTTTTCAACCTTTCTGGATATGGTTTACTTGTAAATCTTTTTCAGACAAGAAATACTTTGGCAGAGAAAATGCCTGGTGAGTCATTAGCCTTAGATTTATGGCACAAATGGTGTATTCTAGGACTGTGAAAAAAATCCACTCCAAACTGACCCATGAAAGTAAGCACTGCCTGGAATGCCATCAGCTTCTCAGTGCTGTGTATGGAGAAAATGCCAAGTTTGCTATTAGCCTTAGTATGTGCCTGCTATTCCAGTGTGGAAACCTTTTGTGTTTGGAGTATTCAACAGTCTGCACTTAATCTGTAATCTAATATAAATTTTATGCAACTTCATCTGTGTAAAAATAATAATTGAGGTAGTTTGCTAAATCTTGACCTCACGGAACATTCATATCTTTACATGTATAGCCAGCTTTACTGTACAATGAAAAATACTGCAGCCATTTTACAGATGGATCCAACTTAACTTTGATATAAAATGTCACAGTGGTGCATTTCAAAATATCTTGTCCTTTATTTCATTGGGAAAAAGTGTCATAATCTGCTTACATGAACTGACGTGATATGATTGGGAAGTATTTTTGTCTGGGTGCGCTTAACGTCCAGCATGAGTGTTCTCCTGATTTGTTTGCTTTGTTAGCCACTGTAAGTATTGATTGTATTTGTCTGCAGTACAGTCCCCCCAACTGCTCTTTGTATGTGTCCTCTTGACAGGATTGCCATCCTCAAAGCATGTATTTTGTGGTTGTAAATTACCACATGTGAGCACAGACATAAATATTGCATTCCTGTGTGAATGGTTCAGAATCAATTTATGGATTCTCCAATTTACTAAAGAAATATGATGGCAATGATAACCAGTTACTTGCTGGCTTGGTTGTCATGTTATTAGATGACAACATTGGGAATTATTCACTCATCCAAAACCATATCTAAATCCAAATTGTGGCAAAACAATCCTGTTGGGATATCTGGAAGGCCCCTCCCTGATCACAAGTATTTTGGATAATAGATCCTATACTTCAAGTAGTATATTATTTATGTTTATATTCATTGTATATGATGACTTGTTTCCTCTTTAACTATGTGCCAGTAAGTCTGCTTGAGAGAGAAACAGAGATTAGTTAGAAGCTTGTTGTTATGTATACTGTAGCTAATATATACAGCCTATGAGGTTTTAGAATTGTTTTGGTGCAATGGAAGCAACCACATGCGATAAAATACATACTTTTTTTATTAGTTTTTATTTTTTCCCTTTTTTTAAAAAAAATAGATATAAACAGTATAAAACCTACTTCACATTTTTAGATCCCATTTACATCGCTGCACAATGGTCTCATTTTTAAAATTAGGCACAACAATAGCATTCTGTGCCCTTTGTTTGAGGTCCGAGTACAATCAACATTGCTTCTTCAGTAATAGTGTCTGATGGTTTGTAAAATTCTAAATTTGGAAACATCCTAGCATACCGAAACAATGGTACACATGCTTTTGTGCCCTGCTTTTTATTGCTTTTATTAAAGAACTTCCATTACTCATTCAATAAGAAGTTTTGAAATCTGTATCAAGAAAGGAATTTCAATGTAATCCATCAGATCATACTAGGAATTTGATCAAAGCAGTTATTTAACTTTGTCGGGGCCTTCCAGGGGACCGATCAGTTGGACATCTATTAGTCTTTGGTATCTAATCCCATAATAGGTTAGCTATGTACTGTATAGGTTATGTATGTTTGGTTATGGTTAGGCAATGTTGTGTTTTTTTAGTTTTAAAGAATTTTTCCAGAGGGCTTGATCAGTATTGATTAAATATCAATATTTATTCCTTGAAAAATGTAAGCCAGATATCTACATTTCTATTGTTTCTATGTTCTAAGCAACTTTGCAAATACCTTGTATTTACTGTATGCAAGTCATTTGCCTTTTCTGACTCAATATAGTAGGTCATTGCCAAAGTCAGTGGTCCTGGCAGAAAAAGAATGATAGTCAGGCAAGATATATATTTGATGCATCTTTGTAATTATATCTTCTTTCATTTTCAGTGTTTCAAACACTTGAAAATTCGAATTTTTAAATTTGAATTTTGAGTTTATATTTTATTAATTATTTTAGTCCAAATTCGATTCGAATTTAAAAAAATTCTAAATTAGAATTTTGAAATGTATCATGTACTGTCCCTTTAAGAATTCAAATTCAACTATTCACCATCTAAAACCTGCCAAAATTGTGTTTTAGCCTGTGGGGGACCTCCTATAATAATCAGTCATTTGGTTGACTTTTGCAGAAAAAAATTTGATTTGAATTTACAGCTCGATCCTATTCAACCGTTGGTTTTTTTTTTTTTTTTTTTTAAAAATCGTTTTTTTTTAAAATAAATTTAAATAATTTTTTTTCCAGATTTTTTAGAAACTCCCATAAACTCGAAATTCGACCCTTGATAAATCTGCACATTGGTCACACAGCAAATTAAAGGGGTTGTTCACCTTCAAACAAGTAGTTGGTTTCAGATAGATCACCAGAAATAACGACTTTTTCCAATGGCTTTCTATTTTTTATGTGTGACTGTTTTTCTAATATTGAAGTGTAAAGTGTAATTTTTCACCTTCTGAAGCAGCTCTGGGAGGTCGCCGATCCTGTAAACTGTTCTAAATTGATACATTTAGTTGATACATTTCTTTTCTTTATCCCTGTTTAGCAGACTCTCTGGGTTTCTTTAAAGGCAGCTTTTAGACTTGATACAATAGTTGCTAATACTCCAGAGATGCTGCTGAGAAATGTATCAACTAAATGTTGCAAAATTGTAACCGTTCAGAGTCTGCGCCTGAATTACTGAGCTGCCAGACTCAAACAAGACATGAACATTCAACTTTAAACTTAGATTTTGAAAAATCTGTAAAAAAAATAATGTAAAGTAATTGAAAAAAAGTCTTTATTTTTAGGGAACAATCTAAAAACAACTGAATTGAAAAAAGTGTTTTGAAGGTGAACAACCCCTTTAAATCCCAAATTTGAAAATCATCCAAAGTCAGCCCTGAATGCCATTTTCCTGGAGGTGCCCCTTTCGGTAATATGTTTTAGTGTTGGCAGCTGCTTCCTTTTTGCTTTAAAGGGGACCTGTCACCTGAAGAAAATTATTACAAATCCTATTTTCACGTTTGTCAAGCAAAATAAACTTTAATTACACTATATAATTTATTTGAATATTGTTTCATTTGGTCTGGGAATTCATAATTATGGCAAGCAGGCAGGAGCCATTTTGTGGATACTGTTATTAAGGCAAGTCTTGCATCATCTCAGAATCCTGTTTGTGGACCTGATGTCCATCCCCATGCCCTGGCTACACAATTAAATGGTTAAGAGAACGGGGAATGTGGGGAGAGCAGTGACATCTAGGAAGTGCTGAATGGAAAGTGAAAGAAATTGTTTCTCCCGCCTAAGGCATAGAGGAGGGGCAGACAATATTTGATTGACAGCTGAGATTTTTAAATGAGTTTACAACAGCTATGAATGCTTTAATAAAAAAAAGAATTTGGATTTCATGTTTAATTTGAAAATTACATTTATTATACAGATTTTTATATCTGGGTGACAGGTCCACTTTAAAAGCTTATAAAGTTTGGTTGCTACTTTGAGGGGAAGGCTGTCAAAATGAGACTAGTCTTTTGCAGTTGTTTAGCCGGGAGTCCATTGTGTTATGCCCAGAAAATCCAGTTGTTATGCCGACACGGGACAGTTGTCGTAAACTGCGTCCTTTCCCCTTTGATAATTATATTAAGACATTTTTTGCATAAAAATGATTCGGCTCGTTAATAAACTGGGTGCTACATTGCATCAGTTCAGTAACCAATAGCAACCAATAATTCAGTTTGGGCAACTAAAAGTGACAAACCAAAAGCACAGATCTATTTGGTTGCTATTGGTAACTGCCCTGGTGCAATTTAACATCTTTATTAGTAAATCAGCCTGTCACTTAAGATAAATAAAAGAAGTAAATCACACCTGCTTGCATTTAGTTAGAAAAATGCATGTGATTAACATCAATACACCTTGTGCTTTGTGAGAACAAAATATTCTATAATGCAATTGTTAAACAGCACTAATGTGTGTCTGTTTCCCCACCCCCTTTAAATAATCCTGTGTCACACTGTGCAGAATTAAAAGAAGCTGCCTATTCAGCAGGGACTATATCTTTAATTCCAGTAACCAAGCCTGGTTCTTTATAGGCAAGCAACTAAAAACGTTCTAGGAAGCCGCTTTTAATAACAAACGTACATTTGTGAAAGGAAAATGTTTTGGAAGGAGCATCCGGAGTGAGGCTTCCCATTTGGGAAAGGGAAGTTATTTAGCATACTAGAAGTTTGAGAGCTTAAGTTGCATGTGGATGACATCAGCTGCTTCCAGGCAAGGCTATTGTGTTAGCAGTTTGGCTCAGCAGTCAGGATTCTGAGTACATGCATGCTTTTGGCAGAGAAGCTTTTGCCTCCTCCTTTTTTTTTTTTCTTTGAACTTTTTTTTTTAATTATCTTTAGGGTTTTGGATATTAACATGTGGGTGGTCATAAAACAGATCATTTTCTCTGGGGTGGGATTATTTTTTTCTTTTTTGTATAACTGCTTGGAAGAAAAAATTGGAAGTCGGCAAGAGTGTGTGGGAAATGATTACATCAGTCAGAGGAGACCTACGATTGGTCTGCAAAATGTGGTTTGATTCACTACCTAAAAGATTGACTGTGTAACCCTTTGAGAGGAGCTCTGGACGAGTTGCCTGCCTTTCCCCAGGAACAGTGCCATGTAAGACTGGCTACGTGACAGGTACGGTACAGTAATCCGTTCACACTGTATATTCCACCCTGAGAGTGCAGCTTAGTCTGCAAAAGGGGCTTGGAAAGCAGAGAGGAAAAAAAAAAACTCTTTCAAGAGGCAAGCTAGACTTAAAAATGCCATCTTGTTCTCCTGACTGCTGCCTTTTACATGCAGTAGAGGTAAGATTTTCCATACTGAATTATGATGGTTTACTCATTAGTTTTTGTTATCCTTTGTGTTCCTTAGTTATGCACTTGATCATGCATGCATATTCTGTGTGCATATATCTATTAATGGTGCATTAATGCAGCCTGTGTTTGGGCATTGCTATGCATACTTGGATATGCATGCTCCAGTACTCCATAACGCATACTTGCCTACATCAGGATCATAATGCTTTTTTTCCATTTTGTGCATACATACATACATGCATGTCTTATAATAGGACGTTGGTCTAAGTAATATTTCTACATTGTTTGTAATTGTAGCTATGTGAACGAATTTGTATATGTGCGTGCCCACAAGGCTGCGATCATTTTTTCACATGTGTATGTAACAGATATAAATGTATAAATTCTACATGTGTCTGCGTGATGTTACAGAAGACAGAGATCCATAGGTGGCTGCTTTATTGTTATACAGGTTTTATTCTGTATATACTGGGTTTTTTGCCTGCTCATTGTCCGTGAACATAGTATCCTGTATTTATGCTACAGGGAAAATGTAAAAATAGTTTATGAATTGTAATGTAGACCATGATACTTAAATGCCACTAAAAGAAATAAAGTAATATTGTTTCCCAAATATTTAATTTTTTTTGTGTAACATTGTAATTCTGGTCTACTTTTATTGCACTATAAATCAGTGTCTGCACCTTTTTAGTCTTTTCTTATTTTGTCATCTTTATGTTGTCAAGCCTACTAATGTATGTGTCTAAATCTATATATTAGTGATGCACATTTATATTTTTTGTGTCATTCTCTGTTTAACATACATTGCCTTAAAAACATAACTTTGTTGTTTGATACAATCATAGTTTTTATACAAAAAATTGAATTACCAACAAGTATATAATTAGTTTTAAAAGGTTTGTTGACACTTGAGTGAGCATCATATTTCCTTTATCTATATTCCTAACGTTGTGGCATTGGGAGGCAAGTTGGCAGCATGGTTGGTACATGACTGTAATAGAACATAAGGCTATTAAGTGTATCCTTTATGTTACAGGTGGTTAAAGTCTTTAGTGAAGATGGGACAAGCAAAGTGGTGGAGATTCTAGCAGACATGACAGCCAGGGACTTCTGCCAGCTACTGGTTTACCAAAGTCATTGTGTGGATGATAACAGCTGGACGCTAGTGGAGCACCACCCTCACCTAGGATTAGGTAGGGGATTATTAAAGAGGATGATCAAGGGGAATAAAACTGCTTTATCACTGTTCATTCTGTCATCTGATTCCACATTCCTGATTGGCCCATTTACTTTGTTTCCTACATTTAAAGGTTTTCGTTGTTTTATCAAACGCTCTTTGCAATAAGGTCACAGGCAATATATCAATATCAATTTGTGGCAGCCACACTCCAATCCTGCATCTTTCAATCAAAACTGGGTGCTGGATCCAAAGTGTTGCATATAATCTTAATGAAAAGATCCGCACTCCATTATGTGCAAAATTCAAAGTTCTTTTTTTGTGTGTGTGTATATATATATATATCTATATATATCTATATATATATATATATATATCTATATATATCTATATATATATCTATATATATCTATATATATATCTATATATCTATATATATATCTATATATCTATATATATCTATATATATATCTATATATCTATATATATATATATATCTCTTCCAACAGGGTCGCACTCTCTTATGTTAAAACTTAGCATTTATTTCAGAAGCAGTAAAAGCAAATATACAGTTCATGTGCGATCATGCATTGTATGCCATATAGCAGACTTACCTGTACAGAGTATAGTAGCAGCAACGTTTCGGAAACATCACGTCCCCTTTCTCAAGCCAGTCTCTGTCGTAGCCCACAATCAGGCAACCACTTTTCAGCTCAAGTGTGAGCGGCAGAAGTATTGGATCAAGTATTGAGTCCTTTGATGCATCAAACAAAATCTTACATCCGTGATACTAGAGATTTCTTAGGTAAACTCTCAAACATACAACAGGAGGATGGAGAGTTGTGGTTGGCCACACTTGATGTGACCAGCCTTTATACATCAATACCCCATGTTGAGGGTTTAGCATCAGTGAAGAGCCTGTTACATAATAGTGCACAATATGATAACAATGAGATAAAATTTTTCATGGAAATGCTGTTTCATTTTGCATAGAAATTCCTTTAAATTGCGGGAAAAACATTTTTTGCAGGTACGGGGGACGGCCATGGGCTCCAGGGTCGCCCCGGCATATGCCAACTCATTTATGAGTTGGTTTGAGGAGAAGCATGTCTATCAAAATGTATCTTCACCAAGCCACACAGTGACTTGTGAAGAGTACATCAATGACATGATTCTCTTGCGGCGGGGTGACCTGGAGTCCCTGTCCATCTTCCGTGACACAATAAATGTTGCCCATACCGATATTAAATTCACAATGACAGAAAGTTTACAAGAAATAGCATTTCTGGATGTATTGGTCTCACGCTCAAAATCTTCCTTTGACGCTCGTATATATACAAAACCCACGGATCGGAATCAATTACCTTTGACGCTCGTATATATACAAAACCCACAGATCGGAATCAATTACGCTATACAATAGTTTCCATCCTCCAGGCATAAAGAAATCAATCCCGATAAACCAGTTTTCAAGGGTAAGTAGGATTAGCAGTGATCCACAGGCCCGAGATGAAGATTTGAACATATGAGTAATAAACTCCTTGATAGGGGATACCCAAGTCACATTGTACAGAAAAATAGGGAATTGACATAAAATAGAAAATTTGGCCAAAAAATGAATCGACAGAGTAGTCAAAATCAGAGGGTAAATTTAATTTCACAATATAATACATGTAGTAGTGGGTGTAAATCTATTTTGAACAAACACTGGCATCTATTAAGAGACGCATATCCCATTATACCTGAATTCCAACAAGTGCCAATGATGTCATACCGTAAGGGAACAACCATAGGTAGTAAGATACTACGAGCAGAAATACACCACCTCCCAAGAAAGAAACCTTCTTAGGCCCAAAAAAGGAAGGTATGTACAAATGTAAGGGCTGTGCACAATGCAGGAAAGTACTGGTTGAACCAGAGTTTAGCGATTCAATGAATAAGAGAACATACAAAATACGGGGTTACCATACATGTGAAACTAATTTTGTGGTATACATGCTGGTGTGTCCATGTGGTTTGACCTATGTTTGGGAAACCACCCAAAAAGTGAGGGATAGGTTTTCCCAACATAGATCAACCATTAACACAAAAAATAAATCTTTACCTGTATCCAGGAATTGTATAGATGCTGGACATTCTACGGATGATCTAAAGTTTAGGGTGATCCAAGATATCCCACCATCGAAGAGAGGTGGTGATCGCGTTTTAATACTTTAGAAAACTAAGGTTCAGTAGGTAGACAGACTGAATACATTGTACCCTAAAGGGTTAAATCGTGATTTTGATCTACAGCTATTCTTATGAAGAAATATACCATTGCAGCTGTGACTTAATTTGTATATCTACTGTTAGGGTTATCAATTTACAATTTTGCCTCTGTATCCTATTGATTGCATATATAGCGTCTTTGACGGTTGCTAGGTAACGCTGGGATAGCTATGATGCGGATGTACGTGTCCGCTTCCGTGTTTGTGCGCCTCTATTGGAGGCGCGTAACCACGGTGACCGGCTACGTCATTCCCATCACTTCCGTCTTTACGCTGAAAAATGGTTGCTTGATTGTGGGCTACGACAGACTGGCTTGAGAAAGGGGACGTTATGTTTCCGAAACATTGCTGCTACTATACTCTGTACAGGTAAGTCTGCTATATGGCATACAATGCATGATCACACATGAACTGTAGATATGCTTTTACTGCGTCTGAAATAAATGCTAAGTTTTAACATAAGACAGTGCGACCCTGTTGGAAGATTTTTATATATGAGCAGAGTTGATTGACTCTCAATTCATTGGGTATATATATATCTATATATATGCACCGAATCTGAGATTCTGCCTTTTTCTGCCCAGCCGAACTGATTCCGAATCCTAATTTGCATATTAGGGGCAGGGAGGGAAATCGCATGACTTTTTGTCACAAAACAAGGAAGTAAAAATGTTTTTCCATTCTCACCCCTAATTAGCATATGCAAATTTAGGGTTCGGTATTCAGCCGAATCTTTTGCGAAGGATTCGGGGGTTCGGCCGAATCCAAAATAATGGATCCGGTGCATCCCTAATATATACCTGTATATCAGTACAGTATTTTGTAAAGTGACTTGTAGGTCTAGTAGGGTAGTTAGGAAATTGGCTTTTGTTATATGCCTACATTATTAGTAAGATGTTCCAATAAATACAAGAAAAGTTACATGTTATCTTAAAAAAATAAAAAAGGTTTCTAGTATATAAAGATTCGCAGTATTCTAGGTATACTAGTCTAGTCTAATAGAGTAATAAAATATAGATTTGTATAGGACCAATGGGAATTGTAGAATGGACAACCTTTTGTTTATTGAAGGCTTGCTTATACCAATGTTTCCAGTAAAGTACTTAAGTAGGAATCTCCCATAGTACATAGATTATGCTCTTAAAATGATCGAACCACATTCTGTAGCACATGCTCGATTAAAATACCCAAAACCTTAACTGCTGGATATTTCTAAGTAATAACTGAAGCAATCCTAGTTTCTACTAAATAAATGGTTGACTTGGCTTTAGACGTCCACAGTCATTGGCTATGTGGATTAAAACAATTTAAATCTAATTATACAGCTTTAGAGACCATAATATTAATCTGAGAGGAAGGAACTGAGGACATCTCTTTAAAAAGATTACACACTTTCATCTTCCTAAAGGTTTTAAAAATGACCATAACATTTTCCGACTATGTTAAAACAGGAAAGCCTTAGTATAAATTGTGGTCCCTTTCTTCAGTGAGAGGGATGTATGAAGGAATGCGATAAAAAAATATTTGTTTGTAAAATCCACTGTTGTAAATGGCATATAATCTCTGTAAAATGCTTTCAGATATGTTGATGCTGTATCAATAAAGAATAGCAATGATAAATAGTGCCACTCCAGCTTGTTAAACATAGTGCACATAGAATTTATACTCTGTAAGTGAAGGGGAGTCAGTCAGGGGTGTTAACAAGCTAAACATATTTAGGGGGAGTTTAATAGACTTTTGGCCTAGGGGTAGTAATCCATAACAGCCAACAGTAACAGTAATCCAAAAGTTAATGGAGGAGTAATGTCATAAAAGTGAAAGCATTTTTTTCAATTTAAGTTTTTATCGATTGAGCAGCTACAGGTAAACAATTTCTAATTATAGTTCTGTAGAGAGCCATAAATGGCATTTGACCCGATTCCTGCCTTGTACGAACTAAATCCATCGTATTGAGCACAGGTTTTTTTTATTTTTTAAATTGATTTATTATAGAATGGGCAGCTAAAACAGAGCAATACCTACCTGTACTAGAACGAACCCATATCAAATGTGCCCTTTGATTTTTAACTGAAGGATTGCAGCTCAAGAAAAAAAACATATCATTCCTCATAAAAGCTGAAAACTTGTTAGGGAGGAACATTTTATACCTTAAACCCTTTAACTGCCAAGCACATAGGTACTACGTGCTGACAGGAAAATGCTCTTGATTGCCAAGCATGTGGTACAACTAATTGGATGGGCCCCCAACCCCCTAGGCCACAGGTAAATGGGGCTGTCACCTGTTTTTCATCTGGATCATCGTAGGACCCAACTTCCAGTGCTCCCAGCACCGCCCACTCACTTCCTGCTTTGTGATCCTGAGACCCTCAAAGTTGCCAAAGGTCCTCCTGCGCACAGAAACGGTTAGCACCCTTTCTTTGCACATACATACATTTATACACACTAGGTAGTTTTTTTTTTTTTTTTTTTTCTTTTGTACACTCTTGCACATATTTACTCACTCACATATACACACACATTTACACAGCTGTACACACCTGTTTAGTTTTTCATTTTATCATTTTGCCTCTTATTCCTCTAAAAATGGTTGATTTCACAGCATGTTTGGATAAAGAATTCTGACGGCTTATCACGCTGACGGGTCAGCTATTTTGTTATTTTATTGAATTGCCTAATTGTATTTGATTTTTGTGATTTTATTGTGGTTTTATTATTGTTCCTTTATTTTTTTTTTTTTTTTTGTGTCTTTTTGTACTTCCAAAAAATAAATGTTTTTTGCGGGTCTTTGTACTGTTAGGGGGTCTTGTGGCATATAATACGCAATCAGGGGACTTTGTTCACAAAAGGCAAATTGGCAGCAAAGAAAATTCATATGCACCATTTTTATTCGGGGTCCACACATGCCAGCTGCTTTGGTATATCTATGCATATATTGGGCATCAAACTTCAGTAGACCCTTAGCATTCATATATATGGTATTTTCCAATTGTATGTAAGAAATTGTGTGCAAATTGCAATATTTTTAGGCGTCATTCAGAAATGTCATAAAAATGCTGCCTTTATCATAGCTTTGCAGTGTGGTAGTTTAAAGTACAAAAACATGATTACCCATTTTGGATTTGTCAGAATGTTTACTTATAAATATATGGTTTTCAAGGGTCTTTGTTCTGGGGGAATTGGCAGCCAAGAAAATTCATGTGCACTATTTTAATTTGGGGTCCGCACATTATCACTTGCCACCTGCTTTGGTATATCTATGCATATTATGCACCAAACTGTTCAGTAGACCCTTGGCATTCATATTTAGCGTAGTTTCCCATTGTATGTAAGAAATTGTGTGAGATAAATGCTATAAATATTTTTTAGGCGATTTTCAGAAATGTCATAAAAACCGCTGCTTTTAGCATAGCTTTGCAGTATGGTAGTTTGGAGTAGAAAGACATAATTACCCATTTTTTGATTCGTCAAAATGTGTACTATTCAAACTATATGTTTTTTAGGTTTCACCATACTTTTTTGTTGTTTTTACCACACATAAAACTGGCAGTGTGCTTATATATTAGGGTAAATGTAAGCCATCAAATAAGTATGCACAAAGTAGATTTTGGGGTCTTTACATGCCATGTACTTCATTAAACCTATGTATAGTGGACATCACACTGTTAATTGGACCCCTGGCATTCATATTTAGGGTGTTTTATTTTGGTAACTAATCCTATATGGGAAATAAGATGCTTCAAAGTGGAAGCTTCAAAGATGGTCACAAAAATCACCATCTTTAGTAAAGTGGGAGGGAATGTGTACTTTCCAAAAATATATGGTTTTCTGGGTTGAATGTAGTTTTTTTTGTAGCTTTACCCCTCATAAAATGCTGTAAATGTGTTCATTTTGCAATATCTACAATTATAGATCATATTGGGATGTCTTCATCTTGGGACCCCCACATACTTATGTAAAACAAAACACATTTTCTGGGGTGCGCATACTTTTTTTGTACTTTTGCCGCTTGTAAAAAGGCTTTAAAACTGTTGATTTTGCTGTATAAGGCGTGGCCCCTGGTGTTTATATTTAGGGTGTTTACCTTGGTACCTAATGATATGTGTGAGATATGATGCTGTAAAGCTCGGAAATGTTATAAAAATAGTCGCATTTAGCAAAGCTTTGCAACTTTGCTTTGGAGTAGAAATACACGCATACCCAATTTGGTGGACCCCTGGTGTTCTTATTTAGGGTGATTTATCTGATTACCTTATAGGTGGGAGATATGATGCTGTACACTGGAAGCTTTAGGTCTTTTATTAAAAAATGTTAACATTAGGAAAGCATTGCAATTTTGGAGTAGAAAGATATATTTACCCATTTTGGATCAGTCCTAATCCGTTCTTTCCAGTAAAAGAGGGTAAGAGGCTAAACCTAATGTTGGTGGAATGTTTGACCTTGAAATCAGAAGCATGCAGTTTTGTGGAGTGAAGCTTTGGAAATTTGGTAGTGTACTGCTTGGAGTTTTTGACCTATACAAGTGAGAAATCACCATAGAACTATATATATTTGTTATTGGTACATTTAGGAGACCTATAACTATCCAAATCTGTGTTCTCATGCACCAAAATTCCAACATATTTTGAAAGTTTAGGTTGTCCTGAAAAAAATGTTGTTTTCCTGGGTAAACTAAAAGACCCCCCCCCCCCCCCCCAGGAAAGGTACCTAAAGTGAAAGAGCACAAAATGGTCTGGCAGTATTTGTCTGGCCAAATTGCCTGGGAGTGAAAGAGTACTAGAGGGTACAGATATTCAAGATTTTCATCAGATTTTTCATGTAATGTTTAATGCTTATAATGCAGGCATTACAAATATATTAATTGCAGTAAAGCTAATTTGTGCTAATGATATATTATCTAGAATGCTGACTCCTCCTGATCATTGACTGTCACTATTGATTAAAGCCAGCAAGCCCTGTAGCACTGTATATAATTTTGTGCCAGGGAATACATTTAAAATGGATTTTAAGTGGAGCATGGGGATACTGAGCTATTCTTGAATGGTTTTTAATTCTTGTCACTTTGTGCTGTCCCATTGGTAAGAAAACTGCAGGACAGATTGCAAAACTATGCAAAAGTTGATGTTCACAAAAAGGTTAATCTATTTAATCATTATTAAATACAGTCATAGGAATTTTGAATTTTTTTTACTCCAAAATATACTCTAATGCCAGTGTTTATGTAATGCTCTACTGAATAACTTTCAGAAAAAACACATGAGATCAGACATTATCTAAGACTATTGGACATAGTATCTTTCCAAGCTGCAGTCAATTAGGAGTCTTAAAAAATAAATAAGGTTGCTATATGATAGTCCTGCTAGAATTTACGCAAATAAACTGGTCTTTGAGCCCTTGATGCTAGGTAGGGGTACCAGACTGGGTATGAGACAGGGATGCCTGCCTGCTGGGGGGGGGACAGAATGGGGGATGTCCCTATAATCAAATGATGCCTTGGTGGTACAGTCCCTTGGGGCTAGGGTTGCCACCTGGTCGGTATTTTACCGGCCTCGCCGGTAAAAATGTTGGTTGATCCCAATGTTATTAATAGGGAAAAAAGAATATAGCAAGGCTGGTATTTTTTCCCAGAAAAGGTGGTAACCCTACTTGGGGCCCTTCTTAAGGTAGTTAACTACTTCAGTAAGGTCCAGAGATACAAGTAAATTGGCAGAAACTTACTCGTAAGGTGACCATAAACCGTTTAAACAGTTCTTCAACCAATTTTCGTGCAATCTGACAAATCTGTCAAATTATCGTGAGGTTAGTGGGGCACCGAACGATCATGTATCTCATGATTTTTGTCCAATATCATTCAGAAAATGGATCAGTCAGGTTAGAAATTTTTCTTGGTCACAGTGAAACTTATCCATTGTCCTTTTGTTTGCAGGGCCCACAGTTTTCTATCTTCAACTTAGACAATATCACTTGAAATGGTTGTTTTTTGGACATATTGTGCATTTAAATGATCATTCAGGTACTATAACGAAAAGTTATTATAAAAATCTTAACATCTACGGCCACCTTTAGGCCATTGAACAGGCATATTTTCCTAGTGCATCTACCCCATACAGAGCTGAAATGTGTGGAAGTATGCAAGTATCTTTGGGTGTGGGTAGTACAGTTTAGCACTTAAATTTAAATCTTTTGCAGCCATGGCAGCAGAATACAATTTTCCCAATTTTTTGATACAGATATATTCAGTTTAGACAGCTGCTGGTCAGTTTCCAACTTCCCCCAACTTGAGGGAGCTTTATGGACACCAGATAAAAAGGACTACAGTCACTTTGAAAAAGGCCGCAACAGGGCCGAAACGTTAATCCTATGCGGTGTTATTTTCAATAAAACCTTTTTCATATTTTTAAGCCCTGACAGTGCTGATCTTCTTTGGATGGATGGAGATATTATATTGATCGTGCACCCAGGCAAATGAACACTTTATTTGAGATATAATATATTAAATATAATATATATATTAATATAATATATTAAAATTAAAACCAATTGAACGGTTGCTAAGAATTGGCCAACATAGTAAAAATTAACTGAAAGGCAAACTATCCCTTGGAGCCCTAGGATTTCCCAAAAATAACAAAAAACCTTGGCAAATTACTAGTATGTGATTTCTTTTTTATATTGGTACTGTTTACTGCTTTGTAAAACATGTACATTGAAAAGTTTTTGGTGTATTTTCCCTTAAAGGGATTCTGTTATGATTTTTATGGTGTACTTTGTATTCCTAAATTACGGTTTACAGTGTTAATAATTCACTCTAACATAAAAAATTTCATTCCTAACCAAACAAGTATATCGTTTATATATTTATATAGTTGCAATATTGGTGTGTAGACAGCTGTATCAGGTCACTTTGTCTGGTCATGTGCTTTCAGAAGGAGCCAGTGCTGCACTATGGAACGGTTTTCTGACCAGCTATTGTTTCTCTTAGTCCATGTAACTGAAGGTGTCACAGTGGGATATGGACTTTTACTATTGAGTGCTACAAGGAGCTGTTATCTGGTTACCTTCCCATTTTTCTGCTGAAGGGCTACTGGAGGGGGGTGATATCACTGCAACTTGCAATGGAGCAGTAAAGAGTGACTGAAGTTTATCACAAGTCACATGACTTGGGGCACCTGGGAAACTGACAATACATTGTCTAGCCCCATGTCAGATTTGAAAATTAAATCTAAAAAAAAAAAAAAAAAGGTTTTCTCTTTTGAAAAATGGATTTCAGTGCAGAAGTCTGCTGGAGCAGCACTATTAACTGGTATGTTTTAAGAAAAAAAAAAACAGTTGTATCCCTTTAACTTAGTTGTTGGATGTCATGATATGGCACGCCCTTATGTCATTATGATTATGGCAATCGATTGTCACTTAAATTTCAGGTAGGCGCTAAGGGGGGGGGGTGTTCATGAAAGAAACCCAAACAATCAACGATGGTGTTACTTCTATCTGCAAATATTAAAAGTAAATTTAAAGGTGATTAGTATATATAATACAGTATATTATAAAGGGATATAGGTCTCAATTCTAAACATGAACATTATAAAAAGGGACTGAGCCACACATGAAATATGATATTTAATTTTAGGCATTTACTTTTTAGTACAAATTAAGCACTTGTGTATTAATGGATATAAATGCAATCCCATCAAGTCACATTGTATTGTCTGTTCATAATCGTACATTAATAGATCACTGTTAATTAAACATTTGAGCATTTTTTTTAATGTCTGAGAAAAGTTACATGGGGACAGGAAGAGCTTGTAACGTTTATCAAATTTCAATTATGAACCCGATTCCAACAATCCGCATAACTGTACTTGTTAATAGGGCTTGTTTAATCTGAGTAGTCAACTGGTTTACTATGATCTGGGGCTGTGGGATTGCACTTGTGATCACAATATGCATAAGGCCTAAACTACTAGTAGCAATTGATAAATGCTGCCATGTTTCAGATGTAATCTGAGCTGGAATAAATTCTTACTGGCAAATCATTTGCATCATATTATAAAAATTTTGACTTTGCAAATTCTCAGGTCACTGTTCTTTTAACTTTTTTCTTTTAAATACAGCAAAATGCAACTACTTCAATCCACATGTTCACTCCTTATTTCTTATATTCTAGAAAGATGCCTAGAGGATCATGAAATGGTAGTCCAAGTACAATCCATGATGTCAAGCGAAAGCAAGTTTCTGTTCAGAAAGAATTATGCAAAATATGAATTTTTTAAAAATCCTGTGGTAAGTTTTTTTTATTTTTTTTTTTTTAACATTTACTTAGAATTTCTGTAGTACAATAGCAAAATAAATGCAGAAGTTATTGCATTTTCCAAATAACAGTAGAATGAATGAAACCAGCTTGTTGCATTAAAAAGGGTTGTTCACCTTCGAAAAACTTTTTTTTCTGTTCAGTTGTTTTCAGATTGTTCCCCAGAAATACTTTTTTTAAATTGTTTTCCATGTTCTATTTGTTACTGTTTTCAATATTTAAAATTGGTTAAAAATAGAAAGCAATTGAAAGAAATCTTTCATTTTTGGAGAAGTATCTGAATTGCTAGAAGGTGAACATCCCCTTTAATGCAATCAATTTAGAGCAGTTTGTTTATGAACTTGAAGCCGCCTTCAAATACCAAAAACTATTGGTGATCCCCAAAGGGCTTTAGGCATGGGGAAAATTAAAAAGAATACCCCCCTCCAATCAGCTTGAACTAGAATAGGTATGGATAAAACGTTTCTTCCTCATAATCCTGTGTTAAGAAGTTGTGATAAGGGGGTCCGTTTACTAAAGTGCGATGTTGACTTTAAGTTTCCACATGTTATAGCTGCGTATATTTTTCTGCCAGAATATTTGTAGCGACTAAGTTTACTATACAGCGATGCGCTCAGAAGTCATTGTAATCACTTACGGTAACTACATTAACGAACCACCTTACGTTAGCGGTAATTTTAGCAAGTTGTGAGTTTTCTGCCAACAAATTAAGTTTGCAAATATTTATGCCATAAAATAGCCTTGTTTTATGGCGTTTATTATGGCATGATTCATGGCCAGATATGTATCTTCAAAACTGCTAAACGTTATAGATATTATCAGCAACACAGTAAACAGATTTTACCAAGATTTACCAGATTTAACATGTATGCATCCTATAAATCCACATTTCAATACACCCAGTCACAAGACTTACCTCCTGCTAATATCATATAAATAAAATGAATAAACAAGTTTTACCAATAAATCTGTGTGCATCATATAAATGTAGTTTAATCTAGGCTGACAAAGCCTTTGGCCCCTCCTAGCCATAATAAATCGTCTTTCAGCTGAAAAAGCTGCTGTAGCAGCAGACACAAGAATAATCCAAAACTTCTTTGATTATCCTGTCGGTTCTCTCTTCTCCTGTCAGGAATGGCAACAGGAACAGAATGATGGGTAAAACAAAGTGTTCTGGGATATTTCCTGTCCCCTTGAGAATTTTCTGGCTAAAAAATAAATTACCGCCACTATATAGATGGCAGTTAAATTTTGTGAATATTCTGGCTTTAGTTATGTCTTTAGTACATTTCGCTGTTCGGTAAACCAGGTATTAATGTGTATGTAGCGTTATTTTCAGCAAATGTGCTAACTAGCGAAGAAAATTCGCAAATTTATATTTACCTCAGGGTAGTAAACTGGCAAAAATCATATTCGGCGACAAATTTGTCTGTATTTTGTGCACATATTTATATCGAGCTTTAGTAAACGGACCCCAAGGTCCCTAAAATGGGCTAAATATACAACACTGTTGCCAGTGGGTCAGAAGTTGAAATCCTCAATCCTGAGTTTAGGATACACATTGTGCAAGTTAGACTGTTTGACAAAAGCCTGTATGGGACAATGTCTGTCTGATCTATAAGGGTCTCTCCAACATCATCAACAAAGGCCTGCAAATCTCCTGGCAAGAAAATAGATAATTGTTGATTGGCAAACCTAAAGAAACTGTTGGTGTTTTTTTTTTGTGAAGACTTTGAGGGGCCGATTCACCAATGGTCGAATATCGGGGGTTAATTAACCCTCGATATTTGACTAGGAATTGAAATCCTTCGAATTTGAAGGATTTAGTGCAGGAAATTCGATCGATCGAAGGATTAAATCCTTCCAATCGAACGATTCGAAGGATTTTAATTCAACGATCGAAGGAATATCCTTCGATGAAAAAAACTTAGGCAAGCCTATGGGGACCTTCCCCATAGGCTAACATTGAGTTCGGTAGCTTTTAGCTGCCGAACTAGGGGGTCGAATTTTTTTTTTAAAGAGACAGTACTTCGACTATCGAATGGTCGAATAGTCGAACGATTTTTAGTTCGAATCGTTCGATAGTCGTAGTCGAAGGTCGAAGTAGCCCAAAAAACACTTCGAAATTCAAAGTTTTTTAAATTCGAATCCTTCACTCGAATTTAGTGAATCGGCCCCTGAGTCTCAACCGCACTTATTAATAGTGGGGACATAGATTCATATTAAGATAACGTTAATATTCTGTATAGTTTTAGCAATATGATTTATTTGAGGCAAATTCATTGTAGCTTTTCATGGTAAGATATGGGTTTATAGCGATTTTTTTTTTGGGCCTTATGAGAAATCCACACCGTTACATGTATATGAAGTGTTTTTTCCTGCCTTTGTGTATTTATTTTGAACAATACCTTTTCGACATGAGTTCATTCAGTTGGGCTGCTGTAGAAAAGGTACATAAACTCTATCTGAACTTCCAGAAATACTAATGTTTATTTTTTACACAGACATAACATGAATGCACAGGGAAACCATGTCTGTACAGCAAATACCAGGTTCATACACCCTTACTTAAATGGATCCTGTCATCGGAAAACATGTTTTTTTTCAAAACGCAACAGTTAATAGTGCTACTCCAGCAGAATTCTGCACTGAAATCCATTTCTCAAAAGAACAGATTTTTTTTTTATATCCAATTTTGAAATCTGACATGGGGCTAGACATTTTGTCAATTTCCCAGCTGCCATGTGACTTGTGCCTGCACTTTAGGAGAGAAATGCTTTCTGGCAGGCTGCTGTTTTTCCTTCTCAATGTAACTGAATGTGTCTCAGTAAGACATGGGTTTTTACTACTGAGTGTTGTTCTTAGATCTACCAGGCTGCTGTTATCTTGTTAGGGAATTTTATTTAAAAATATTCAGATTTACAATAAATCAAACTAGAAAAAAGTTACAATCAGTCACATATTACATTTTTCATATTACATTTCAGCAAGAAAAACAAAGTCCTTCCCACATTTTTTTATGTGTCTCTGAAATTTCAAATTCTTTTGACTTAATAAAAGTGACATCTCTACTCATTGCCTCTGTTACCGCTTCTACTGACATTTCAACCTGACTTGTAGTCATTCTGCACCTCATGTGCCACAGGTGATATCGTAATACCGCAATAATGATGTACAAAGTGTTTTTGTTTCTTCCACCAGTTCTATTACCTTTGACCACTCCGTTAGAAAATTCTGCAAAATCTAAATCTTTTATTAGATTTAGGTTCATACGTCTTGCCACTTTTTCTCTTAATGAGCTAGAAACTGGACAATCTACAAGAAAATGCTCTTAAGATTCATCCACTTTATATACCCATGGACACTCTCTGTCTACCACATTGAGGTATTTTAAATTGCCTCTCGCACACATCTTGCCCTGTAACGACAGCCATGCAGTGTCCCAAAATTTCCTTGGCATTCTTTTATGTGTAAGGAACTTAATGCTTTCTGCCAAAGTCTCTTCCGGGCAATCTTTTACTCCTATTGGAGATGCAAAATGTAAGTCTATAACTTTCCAATAGAGCAATTTTCTATGCAATGATCCTTACCTCTTTCACTCTACCATCGAGTAGCCAATCTTTGATAAAAGGTGATGCCAATCTCTTACACTGACTTCCCACAGATCTCCCTTCCCAAATTTGCTCCCTAAGATTTTAACTAGATCGTGTTAGGGAGCTGCTATCTGGTTACCTTCCCATTGTTCTTTTGTTTGGCTGCTGGGGGGAAAAAGGGAGGGGGGTGATAGCACTCCAACTTGCAGTACAGCAGTAAAGAGTGATTGAAGTTTATCAGAGCACAAGTCACATGACGTGGGGCAGCTGGGAAATTGACAATATGTCTAGCCCCATGTCATATTTCAAAATTGAATATAAAAAAATCAGTTTTCTCTTTTGAGAAATGGATTTCAGTGCAGAATTCTGCTGGAGCAGCACTATTAACTGATTCATTTTGAAAAAAAAATGTTTTTCCCATGACAGTATCCCTTTAAAGAGTAAAGGTAGTCTACACAGGTATTCATCTTTGAGAATTAATTGGTGGTACATGCTAAACTGACATACATACATTTTGAAATGCTGGGATTATGCAAGAAGTTTGCATTGAAGCAATGCATGAAATCTTTGGTGGTGATTTTTATATACATTCACTTTTAAAATCGAGTATTTATTCCTTGCTAAACAAAGCCACAGACAATTAAGTTTATGTATTAGATTTGTTTTGAAAATATTTTTGTTACTTTTCAGAATTTCTTTCCAGAACAGATGGTGGCTTGGTGTCAACAATCAAATGGCAGCATTCCCCAGTCTCAATTACTGCAGGTAATGCAGTAAAGGTAGTGTAAATGTAAAGGTAGTTTTAGGATTTTAGGTTCTCTTGTTTTCACTTTTCATTTGTGTCTATACATCTGCACAATTACAAAGCTCACTGTGTTTCTTTAGTTTAATGGTGGTTCCATTTAAGCTGTAATGCAACACTTGCAGTGGTGAAATGGATCACAATGCAGCCAGGGCACTGTGTTGAGCACTGTTGTATATGTGCTTTGGAGACCTCTTCCATATAACTGAAAATTGATAATGACTTTCAGCAATATAAATTTGCACAAAGATAATCATGTTAAGCTCAGTATATTTGTACTGTAAATTGCACATGGGTATGTTTCATATCTTTACCAGGTTGTAGTCATTTATTTTGTTCCCTTTGCTCAAACACTGTCACCTTGCATGTTTTTCATGTCATGCTTTGGGTGTCAGTTATTGTAGACGCAGGGCTGTGGCTTGTGTTATGTATATAAGGTACTCTAATATGTGTTATTAATGGGCAGAACAAGGTGGATCACAAAATAACCTTTTCTTTTAATTTTATTTCACATTATTTGAGCTTTTATTTATCATATAACCAGTGCACATCATATTATGTGTTTTTATTTATGCACTGACCCCTGGCGTAACTAGATGTTACTGGGCCCCAAAGCAAATTAATATTAGGGCCCCAAACATATCCAGAGGTTGTCCTGTTTTACCAAAATGTATTGAAATTGTATATGAATTTGAGCCTCATGGGGCCCCCTATACCTCCTGGGCCCCCTGCAGCCGCAGGGTCTGCTTCCTCTGTAGTTACGCCCCTGACTGACCCCCATTTAAGGAGGACTGTTTTTTTTTAAATTAAACTTCTCAAAAGGGCAATGACAGATAGTTACGGCATAGCTCTCCCATTGGTGACAAAGTGTGCTAAACTCAAATGTCACCCTGATGGCAGTTTTAGCCTGTGTTTAAAGTACTAAGAACAAGAGTATCTTACTACTTCAAGAAAGCAAAGAAATTTGCATAAGGTATATCAGTGTGGATTTATCTTTATTTTCCCCTGAATTAAAAGTGAAAATGTTACAACTACTGTCTCCCTCATTCAGTGCACACTAATGCAGTTGTGGTCATTTTGTTTTTCCTCTCACAGAATTTTTTAAATGCCAACAGTTATCCTGAAATTCAAGGCTTTTTGTATGTGAAAGAGGTGGGCAAAAAGTCCTGGAAAAAATTATTTGTGTGTCTGCGACGGTCAGGGCTTTACTGCTCCACAAAAGGAATGTCAAAGGTAATGGTTTCAGTCATTTTTAGATTACCACTTACCTATCAATTTTCTTTGTTTTATTCCTTAACCATGAAAAAGAGTTGAGCTTATTGATGTATATTATATACTATTCATGTTATCAGAACTACGGTTAAATGTGAAATGTGATGAGAATCGTGAATGATGCATCAGATTTGTCATTGCTATTTTTGTTGTTGAGGGTCCTCAACCTATTGGTTGGGATGCAAAACTGGCACCCATTGTTTGAGGTTGAGCCTCGTTAAAGGGACATGAGCTCATTGGAGAAAAACAGACATACCTGATTCTACACGTTGAAAGGAAACCATGGTACCATTTCACAAACATCCTTAGGCTCATAGAGCCATGCAACCTCTCCATTGATTTGTTTACCCCAACTCCTGCAACCACCATCACCAGCAACTTTTGACTATTCATAAGCCCAGTGATGTATTGTTTTTTGTTTCTTGATTAATAGAAGAACCTGAGAGGAAGGGCTAAAAGGTGCCAAAAAGCCTTTCCATTATGTATTAAACACAATCATCGCTCTTGTGCCAATCAAGATTTTGCTTTTAATTAGTTGCCTAGTAAATGATACCTGCTGATCAGTAGCTATAGGTGAATACTTTGCACCATGTACAGGTCCATACCTGTACATGGTGCAAAGTATTCACCTATAGCTACTGATCAGTGGACTTGTTATCCGGAATGCGCGGGACCTGGGGTTTTCCGGATATTGGATCTTTACATAATTTGGATCTTTATACCTTAAGTCTTCTAGAAAATCATGGAAACACAATAAGATGGTATTGCTTCCAATAAGGATCAATTCTATCTTGGTTTGAATTAAGTACAAGTTACTGTTTTATTATTACAGAGAAAAAGCAAATAATTATTAAAAATTTGAATTATTTTACTATAATGGAGTCTATGGGAGATGAACAAACGAAGTACTGGCACACAATAGCACTTGCAATAGGGGATATCCCCTACGTGTTTTTTGTGTCATACAAAAGTTCTATGGGAGACGGCCTTTCTGTAATTTGGATGTGGATAACGGGTTTCCTGATAACGGATCCCATACCTGTATTACATATCCTAATAGAATCATACCTAAAAGGGATAGAACTGTGTCTAAAACAAGATTGAGCAGAATCTACAAATAGGATCAGTCAGTAGCACTTTTATAGAATTGAAGGAAACCCTCCAAAAATTCTGTTTTTATCTTCACATTTAAACTAGCCATAAAACAAAGCCACAAGTTTTTAGTGACCATTAAAAAGATACAGGCTTTAGAATTATTTACTTAAAAACTTTAATATTCCTTTATTTTACACAGGAACCAAGGCACTTGCAAGGAATCTCAGACCTAGAAGATAGCAATATTTATTCACTGATAAGCTGCAAGAAACTTTATAATGCACCAACCGATTTTGGATTTTGTGTCAAGGTAACAACAGGAACGGTGTGCATTACATCTACTTGTGTTTATTAGTATTATTATTATGTAGTATTATTCTTGGGCCAGTCCATCTCCTATGACATGACATTAATTTTAGTTTGTAAAAATGCATGAATATAATGTGTGTCTCCAAAGTAGAAATAATCCTAGAAAGGAGCCCGTGTTTTGCTCCAGAAATTTCCATTCTCATGAACCACATCCAACTGTTATTAATTACAAAGATTTATAAAAATAAAACCTCTTCAAAAATGCCTAGGGGGAGGCGAAAGGCTTTATAGCAAGCCAGACTTCTTAAGCATCTTCCAGAGCTATGAGAGGGTGGGATAGAAACTAAAGGTGGCCATAGACGTAACATTTACGATCTTTCTTGGAAAGAAACAGGTAAAAACAATAGAATTCTACGTGTATCTGACGATTCAGCACTAACAACGGACGATCTTTGGGTGCCTTCAAAGGCACCCGATCAAAATTTTCCGTCCAGCCTGATCGACTAGCCGACCGATATCCAAGTCTTCTGCCGATATCGGTCGGCTCTTTTCCCACCATGTACGCACCGAATATCGTACGAAAATTTTTTTGTACGATATTATCTGTGCGACTATCTTAATGGCCACACTTTTCCTCCACCCCCAGATTCTTCAGAGCAGAGCCCTAATGGGTCAGATGCACCCTCAAAATGCAAGTGACAAAACAAAAAGTACATTTTAAATAATTAAAAAATAAGCGTGTTGTAGGATTATGGCCCTGACCTTCGCTGGAATTAAAAAAAAAAAAAAATGATAGTTCAGAAAACTGATGACTGAAGACAACAACTTATTTTATGTTATATTAATAACTTAAGTTACAGCTTAAGTGAGTCTGCCTATTATCAGATGAGCACCTCAACCCTAACCAATACACTTGCCAAGAACCAATAGAATGAATGAGGGGGAATATGCACAACCTAAAAATATAGATGGTATTGTTCTTTCTGGAATTACCTGGGGGTAGTAAAAAAAAAAATCTAAAAGCAAACTGTGTTATGTACAAGACCAGTTTTCTAATTTAGAGAGAGCAATTATTCTTTTCATGTTTTTTTTGTCTTTTGCAGCCCAGCAAAGTGAGAAATGAGGTGAAGGAGCTGCGTTTTTTATGTGCAGAAGATGAACAAAGCAGGACCTGTTGGATGACTGCATTTAGGCTTCTCAAGGTACACAGTCAGGTTTAATTGCCGAGGCCTGTTGTTAAAAACATGGAACCTTCTCTGCACATTTGACAAAAATTAGTTTTGTAGTAAACGACTGTCCTATAATCCTGCTCCACTCCTAAGCATTGTACTTTTACATGATCATGTACAGCTGAAAATAATGTTGTTTGCAATAAGTGTCAACCTCACAGTCCTGAGTGTGTTGTATCTTCATTTTAAATCTTTCTAAAATAAAATGTTTATTCTTTTGCAGTATGGAATGTTGCTTTATCAAAACTACAGAATTCCTCAGCAGAAAAAAAACTTGCACACAAACTTTTCTACCCCAGTGGTATGTGTCTTTATTATACTATAGTCATCACTATCTAAATTAGATTTTTATTTTATATGTGACAATAATTTCCTACGTTATATGCCTAGTAACAAAATGGGTCCGATGTATTCTTAATTTCGGGTAATTTACTAAGCAAATTCCATACCACCTGCCCAATCACTTTACTACTGAAAATGTGTATTCTGTTTATTACATATTATAGATGCTGTTATTTGTAATCTGAATTCTTTTAAATTATAACCTCATAAATGCATTCTTCTGACATAGAGACTTTCATAACACTATTGCTTTTCGTACAACTTCAAAACCTCATAAGCTTTCACCACTGAAACTTCTCTGCTCTTGAGAGTGAAAATTGTAAAGTGCACTTGGATTTGTAATCTTTTAGCACATGCCATTAATAAAAGATAGAGGGTTAAGATGGCGGTACGCTGTCATATTTGGGCCGACTCCTAGCCCAAATCAGGGCTATTCAACCCAGGGCCAATGATCAATATTTGGGCAGATCCATTGACCACCCGTGCATGACCACCTTTGGGATTAAGTGTTTTGATTTCCTGTCTGCTGCATAGAGAGAGGTCTCTAAGATACTGATCTAATATATCCTTTTGATGTCTTTCATTTCAGAGGAGTGTATCGGAAAATTCCTTAGTTGCAATGGATTTCTCTGGGCAGACTGGAAGAGTTATTGAAAATCCAGTAGAAGCACAAAGTGCTGCTATGGAGGAAGGTCATGCTTGGAGGGTAAATATTGATTTGTAAGCACTAACACATGAGTAATATTTCTAGGTGAAGTAAATAATAAATGGTGTCTTTCCCCAATAAAAGTTGGCTCATCCCTAACAGGCATACTTTTAGACATCATCTTGAAATGCTAATAGTAATTAAGCATGTTTCGACATTGTTAGTCATTTAAATCAAGACATTCCAGAGTAATTCTATCATAATTTGTCATCTTGAGCATGGAGTGCATTTTTAGGCATCTATTTAAAAATATCCCTGCTCTGAGCTGTCTGATGGGAAGGTAACCACATAACCAGTCCCTGACACATACATTGCTAAAATGCTTCCATACCCCACCTAGTGGTAGATAAGAGAATAGCACTCAATTGTAAACATCCAAGCCTGACCGTGATTCCTCCAGTTACATTGAGTAGGAGAAACAATAGTTTATCTGAAAGCAGTTCCATTGTGAAGTGCTGGCTCTTTCTGAAAGCACAGGATCAAGCACAATGACCTGAGATGGCTGCCTACACACCAATATTACTAAAAAAATAAAAAAAATTCTCAAGTGAGATGTGACATTAAGCTTTCACTTAGCAGGTGGCAGGGCATATAGTGTATAATACTAGGAATGTAAGGCTAAAGAGATAGATATGGAAAAGTCAAATAGAATGTGGGAGGGAATTCCAGAGAATGGATGGAGCTATAGCAAAGTCTTGAATATTTGTGCATGAAGAGGTAATGAGTGAGGTGTTTTGAAGCATATTGCTAGAAGACGGTATTTCATGAATTATCAGACTGTCAGAGGTCTGTGTTACAGCTGTTGTGGAACTACAGATTAAGCATACGCTGATTGGGTGATCCTTGGAGGTCCCTTTTTTTTTTTGTAGCCTGGCAATCTTTGACTATTGTTGTATTTTGCCATTTTCTTATACTTTAATAACTGTTTCAGAATATATGCCTTAGGGTTTTTGTACTGTTTGCTATCTGTTTAAAAGTTAGAATGGAGGGGACAAGAAAGGGGAAAATTGATGTCCAGTTTTGTAATCTTGTAAGCAGCAAGGTACACTTACCAATATTAACAGGGAGTCCAGGCGCTCAAGCCCCAGACCTTCACTTAGGGAGGTAATTTCATACATTTGTGTTCAATTGTAAGCTGGCTGGCAAAGACCGGACTTCACTCCAAAATATGATGCAAATACAAGTAATTTATTAAACAAAAAAGAACATCCCAAAAGGTAGCCTTACACGTTTTGTGCCTTGTGAGCACTTAGTCTGTTTAGAAGTGATAGCTTTTGCAGCTATTTCTTATCAACGTGTTTCAGACTTTTATATAGGTTAACATAATTATAGGTGCAAAGTTTTCACCTAGTAAAGTAACCATTGGCATCCAATTGGCTTTGCTTTCTGGTGACGTTTAAATGCAGTCTGTTGCTTGGTTATTAGACCACATGTACACTTTGCAATGCTTATTGCTATCCTTATAGTCTTGGAGAAATGTAGTTCACGCATTTTTTTTTTTTTTTTTTTGCTTTACAGAAACGCAGCTCACGTATGAACGTACTTAGTAGCCAAAGTCCACTTCATCCTTCCACACTAAGCACAGGTAAACAACCCCTGGACTGGTCTCCAAACCTTAAAAGGAAAGGTTAGGTTTTCATATGCTATGTTGTTGTGTAAAAGTTATGTGAAAGAATAAGAGGGTATTCTGCAAAGAAAACCCTATTTATCTACAGGTTTATACCTGGTTTACCGAGTCACCTGTGTTTGCAGAAATGAGCTAATGAGAGGGAATGTTTCAGGATGAAAATAAAAAGCAGGCCAAATTAAATGTGCCAGCAATGTTAATTGTTTTGTTGATATATGTACATATACATATAACAAATATTTGTTGTTTTTGTCTGGGCTACTAAGAGACATTTACTCAAAAAGTTATGTCTTCTATTGCTTTCAAGCTGTCTAGCGTGATCACTCCTGTAATATGTTTACTGGCAACTTGTAAGCAGCACAGAAATGTGACCCTGTAAGTCAAAAGGGAGTGCAATAAAGCAAATGTGGCATCAGTCATTTGCTTTCCATTTACATGCAATACCCAATAGGATAAAGCCCACCCACTGGGTGTTACACCGTAATCATGATCCCAACTCTGCCCTTATTGGGGCTCATTAATGTAGTGCAGGTTTTTCTGATATGCAGATCACTGTTAGATTTGTGTGCCACAGACTTAAATGGCATGTGCATTTCAGTCCCAAAAGACTAAAATGCACGTTTATAATTCGAAAGCCACCCTTCACTAATGGTAACGGGTAGTTTCCATAAACTTTATTCTCTGCCATTATAGAAAATGCCTATTGTGTATATCTGTAAGGGGCTAAACATCAGGAGCAATTTGAACTGCATAAAACACAATAAGCTAGTGATCACAAACAAGATGGCCTAGATATATATATATATATATATATATATATATATATATATATATATATATATATATATATATATATATATATATATATATATATATATATATATATATATATATACATACATACATACATATACATATACATATACATATACATATACATATACATATACATATACATATACATATACATATACATAGACACACAGATGGGATACTCCTGTGCTTTTTCTTTGCAACACAAAACTGATAAGGCCTAAACATGGCTCCAAGTTTAGTAGTAAGAAAAAGGTAAACAAAATATGTTTAATAATGTGGTGCTAGCTTTAAATTAATACAACATTGTTTTTGGTTTCTGGATCATTTTTTTCTCCTTTAAGTAGTACTCTGTTCTTGTATTTGTAACTCTGCTGCCCAAAGAGTTACAAGAGTTTTTAGGTGAAATGGGATTTATGTTTGGAAAAGTTTGATTAAAACTATAAGGTACATCATTTTGTAATCATAGTCTTCCTTCTGTTCAGTAATTCATAGGACACAGCATTGGTTTCATGGCAGAATTTCTAGAGAGGAATCGCAAACCATCATTAAACAGCAAGGGCTTGTGGATGGGTAAGATACTCGTATTGCTGATAAATGAATAGAAAAATATTAAACTGTATATGTATGATCTTATAAATGCTATAGTTGTAAATCTGAATGTAGAATAAGCCAGATACAATATTAACAGGAACTTTTCGACCTACGGGCAAAACATTCAGATTTTGTGCAATTCATTATTTTTTTCGGTTATATTGTTTGTTCTGCCCAGTTGAACAAAGTCAGCGCCAGTATAGTATAGACGTCTGGTCATCTTAAAGGGCTTTACTTTTTTTAGTTCCATTTTTTCACCGAAGCACAAATAGGTGTTTCAGAATTTCCCATTCACGTACTGGTTTACCAATGGTCTTCAAAACATACAGAGTTGGTAAGGCCTAAGGACAAGATTGTAAACATACAATATGGGCCAGACTGGTGTGAGCCCACTTTTTTTATTCTATTTTTTACTTTTGACATTGGAGGGCCCACATGTTTTTTGGCTTGATTTTTTTGTTTGTTAATGTTTCTTTAAATATTCCTTGCACAACAACTTCCTTATCTTTTCCTTACTTTAGGTAGATACTCAAAATGATTTTTTTTTTCTGCTTTAGACTTTTCCTTCTAAGAGACAGCCAAAGCAACCCAAAGGCTTTTGTGCTTACACTATGTCATCACCAGAAAATAAAGCATTTCCAGATTTTACCAGTGAGTAAATGATAAAATGTCTTTATAATTATCATTTGACATTCTTTTACAATATGCACATATCTGGTTTGTATTAGTTTTTCTATGTAACATAAAAGACTTGGGCATAAAGTCAATGAGTGGGGTGCCACTATTTGCAACTGAGTTTTACAAAGGAGTTGCCTTAGAAGGCACTTTCACACGATTATGCATGTACACTGTTACAAGCAGAAGCTTCAGCTTTAATTCAATGGTATTTCCAGAAGTTTTTTATTCTGCACTGGAGAATTGTTTTTGCATGGGTGAGAAAAGCATCCTTTGTGCCAGTACTCTAAGGCGACAACATGCGTGCATTTTGTCACCTGCATTTTCTAACCGCTACAAAATGGCAGGAAATACCTTGCCATGGAAGCTATTGAGAATTGGCTATTCTAAAGGTGGCCATACACAGGGAGGTCCGTGGATCTCTTCCCCGATATGCCCACATTGGGATATCTGGCTGGGCCCCACGATTGGATCAGAATGGAGGCCATATGGGCAGTTGGATCGCGGGACCACATCAACGAACAGATACGGGTGCGAACAGATGGCATTTTTTACCCTGCCCGATCGGCATCTGCCCGACCGTCTGCTAGATATCATTCTGGGACGCTCAGTCTGTCGGCAGCTTTTATCGGCCTGTGTATAGGGGCCTTAAAGGAAAACTATACCCCCAAACAATGTACTGTAGGTCTCTATAAAAAGATAATGCATAAAACAGCTCAGGTGTAAAACCCTGCTTCATGTAAATAAACCATTTTCATAATAATATACTTTTCTAGTAGAATGTGCCATTGGGTAATCATAAATAGAAAATTGCCATTTTAAAAATGATCGTAGGATTCACGGTGCACACAAACATACCAACAAACCACATGATCACATGAGCCAATTAACAGACAGAGTTGTGTGTTTTGCTTCAACACTTCTTCCTGTTACAGTTAAGAGTTGTAGTATTTCTGGTCAGGTGATCTCTGAGGCAACACACAGACCATCACAAAATGGTGGCTCAAAGCAAGAGATGTAAAAGGGCAATATTTACTTAAATATATATATACCAGTTTGATAAGATTCTTTAATATGTCATTTAAAGGGGTTGTTCACCTTCCAAACACTTTTTTCAATTCAGTTGTTTTTAGATTGTTCCCCAGAAATAAAGACTTTTTTCAATTACTTTCCATTGTTAATTTTTTTATTTTTTATTGTTTTTTCCAAAATCTAAAAGTTGAAATGTCCCTGTCTGTGGTGTTTGAGTCTGGCAGCTCAGTAATATAGGTGCAGACTCTAAACTGTCACAATTTTGCAACATTTAGTTGATACATTTCTCAGCAGCATCTCTGGAGTATTAGCAACAATTGTATCAAGACATCGCCAAACGAGCGGATCTCCCTCCGATATGCCCACCTTGAGGTGGGCAATATCGGGCTGATCCGATCGTGGGCCCTAGGGCCCAACGATCGGATCCTAACGATGCCTAACTGGCGGTCGGATTGCGGGACCGCATCAACGAATAGATGCGGCCGTGATCTGACGGGATTTTTTGTCCCATCCGATCGAGATCTGCCCGACTTTCGGCCAGATCTCGATCGGTGAAGCCCGTCGGGGGGGCCCCATACACGGGCCAATAAGCTGCCGACATGGTCTGTCGGCAGCTTTTATGTAATGAAACACAGAGATTCTGCTCAGCACGGACAAACATAAGAAATGTATCAACTAAATGTATCCATTTAGAACAGTTTACAGGATCGGCGACCCCCCCCTCCCAGGGCTGCTTTAGAAGGTGAGAAATGACACTTTACACTTCAATATTAGAAAAACAGTCACACATACAAAATAGAAAGTCATTGGAAAAAGTCGTTATTTATGGTGATCTATCTGAAAACTACTAGTTGTTTAAAGGTGAACCACCCCTTTAATATGATGTAAACTATCTGTTGCTTAAGTGTTTATTTTGGGGGTATAGTTTTCCTTTGACTATCAAATAATCAATCAATCAATCAATCAAAGTAATCAATCAAAAATGCATTAACATGCAATTACATGATTTGAGTGTCTTAGCAGAGGCGATTCTCATTATCCCATATGGTGAGCTATTTTCAGGTGTTTTGTAGATGCAAGTCATATGTCATTGCCCTAAAAGTTATCAAGCACATCTTGCATTTGACATTCGTTTATGATAGCCACATATCTGGTTTGTATTCGTTTTAAGGTATGGTGCTTTTCTAGGTAACATACAAGACATGAACATATAGTAAATGGGGGATAAAATATACACTTTTCATTTTGTTTGAGCAGATTAAAGATTCCTTGTTTCTCATTAATTAATAATGTGCTAACTGTAATTGCTAAGAATTTCTGTGTGTAAAGTGATCTAAACTGATTTGATTTTTTTTTTTTTTTTTTTTTTACACAGTGTGATGATGATGGTCAACTATTCTTCAGCCTTGATGATGGGAATACCAAATTTATGGATCTAATACAACTTGTTGAGTTTTATCAGCTAAACAAAGGTGTCCTGCCCTGCAAGCTCAAACACCACTGCATCAGAGTGGCCTTATGACCCCAAGCATAGACTATAGGGATGATCTTGGCTTGGGTGGGAAGAAGACATGTTCTAACATGCACCTTGTGACTGATTTAAGCAGCTGGTGCCAACTAACTCATCATTATTCTCTGGTTTTAAATAGGTCTACAATGAGCTGTCATATTCCAGTGCCCCCAGTGGTTAAACTGGCCATGTTGACTGAGACATAAGCAAACACCTGCAATCATTATTAGGCTGGGCTGTTCACCAGTTTTGATCAATATTGCGAGTTGGGTTGGCTAGGAATGGGAATTAGTTTAGCAAGTGGGTAGGTGTGAATAAGGACTATTGCCCTGGAGTAATCTTGACAATAAAGACTGGTCTGTTTACTTTTTTTTTTTTTTTAAATTGAAATACATTTTGCACTCCTGGATTACGGCCTTTAAAAAGAGCTGGTGCGGCATTTTTTAATTCATGCAGCAGATGGCTTGCTGTAATGTGTGAATTGCAACAGCCTAAAGGATTAAGGGGAAAAATCATGATGTTACTAAGAAGGCTTTGTGCTCCTGTCACCTGCATGCATCTTGCTGAGAGCTCATCTGGAGACTGGATAAAGCCCTAGATTTTCCCTTACTCTTTACTCACCAATAAGCGAAGTGGCTGTTAAATGTCTGTCCTAATAAGCTTGAGTCTGTAAGTGATAACTATGCATAAATGTTTGAACTACAGTTTTACTCTACCTTAAATACATCTGTTGTATTCATCAGGAAACAATGTGGTTTTCAGACAATATATGGTGAAATAGTCACACTCACTTAGAACAGGCTGTATTTTTGTGAAACATTTCAATTGTCTGCCTAGAGTAACAAATTTTCTTCTCCGTATCTATCTGTGTATTTTTCTTCAACAAAGGCTTCCTTTGTCTCAAGGAAGATTCAGTTATTCAAATACTCACCTGGAAATAGGAATTTCACATAACAGGACAGTTTTCTGTGGTCTTGAGCTAAACTTCTTTTCTATTTAGTTCTGTCCATAGAAGGGCTATAAATCTTTTTTTCCTGCATTATTAAAGAGTTAAATATAAGTCTGCATTTTGTACTTGGGGATCACTCCTGGTACAATCAGACGCTTCAGCTGTAATTTACTACAACAAATTAGATACACTGTATTCTGGATTAAGGATCACATTCTGTCATGCCGTTATTCATGTAAAGTCTGCATATAAAATGAAGAAACTTGATTTGATGTTTTAGTTTTGTTCTTTTTTCTGTATATAATGTTTTTATGTGTGGTTTTTTTTTATTATTATTTAAAACTTAACTCTGAACTTGTTTAAAGAGAAAATATACCTCCCTTTTGACATAAGCTCAGTCAGTTGGGTTTATGTAGAAAATGTAGCTGAACTTCCAGCTATACATATAAATGTATTTCTTACACAAACTGATTCCACAGATTAAAGAAAACCAAAAGCTTTTTCCAAAGATCCCTTGTGCTCAGAGTGCAATGCAACCCCTCCCTCGCTTTGTTCCATTGTGAAGTGATGGATTGTGGGACTTGAAGTCCCTCTGCTTTTCATAGTAAGAGCTGCATAGTTTTTCTGGAAAGCAGAGAGGCTTCAAGTCCCACAATCCATCACTTCACAATGGAACAAGATATGGGTGCGGTTGCATTACAGTGAGGATCTAGGGAGGTGGGAAACTGGCAAACACAGATAGTAAACTCACTGGCGTCTGTGCAATATGCTATATCTGTGTAATATAAAACACATTTACATTTATCTCTGGAAAATTCAGATAGTGTTTAGGCACCTTTACTTCACATGGCCAACTGAATAAGCTGTTATCAAACTGAGGTGCATATTTTCTCTTTAAAGGGCTCCACAGACACAGCAAAGCATCGCCCTATAACAGGGCTGTCCAACAGGAGACCTCCAGGCTGCATGTGACCTTCCAAGGCATCTCTTTGCCCAGCCTGCTTAGAGGCTTAACAGACATCTTTGTTTGTTATTTAAATAGAATTGGCCAGATACATTGAAGATGTTGGTCAGCACTGCCTGAAATGTGCTGCAGGCCCCTAGCAAACCTCCTCTCGGGCTGTAAGTGTTGTGGTGCCATTTTTTAAAATAATCCGTAGTGTTGCATTACTGCCCCAAAACTATATTTAGCTTTTCACATCAAGTCTGGAGCACTAGTGATGAGCAGCATTTTGTTTAATGGATTGTTTTGCATCACCAGCTATTCTTACATACAAACTTCAACTCCCCTCAATCGCTTAGTGTATCTACATTGTTGGACTGGAATGTCTTATGTTACCTATGATATGAGAGTATTACAAGTATTACTAGATTGTTTTAGGAATTTAATAATGTGCCAATGGTAAGAGTCATCATTTTATTTTTTTGTAATCCATGTATAAAAGCATCTTATTAAAAGGTCAGCCAACTGAATATTTGTTAGCTTTAGATCTTGAAAGACAGCTTTTTTTAAAAAAAAAAAAATACCCTCCTATTTACAGTTGCTACATCTCTTTCAAAGTGACCTGAATGTATATGCTCTACATAAGGCATTGGAAGCAAGGATTGTGTGGCTTGGCATCTTTATAATCACCTGAACATAGGCAAGTGTGTGACAAGAGAAGTTATATTCAAAATGTATGTATATTTAAAGGCAAAGTAACTTCTTTCCACATGTAGTAAAAGGTGCTCATACCCAAAGGGCAACTCTTTGTTTTATACCATGTTCTGCTGTCCTATGCCACTATTTTGGATTTCTGCTTTCTGAGCTTCCCTTTCCCTTCTGGTATTATAGTCCATTGAGTCAGACTTGTGAATGGATATGAGCATGTGCAGGATAATAAGAGGTTTGTTCTCTGCATGTGCTGATCAAAGACCACAAGTTATGGAAGTGAGGGGGGAAAGGGATATGATGTAGTCCTGCTGTCTCGAAATGCAAAATAACCTCTAACTGTAGTGAGTAAAACACAATTATTGGCCTATGTACACATAAGGGCATATTTATTAACATTGGAGACAATCCTCACTGGTGCTGTGCCCATAGCAACCAATCAAATCTTTGCTTTTGTATTCAAACTTGTAGGTGACTTATTTAATTGCGGAGTAGTTGCTATGGGTAACGTCACCGGTGACTCTTCTCTCCAATGTTGACAAATATGTCCCATAGTGGGATTTGTAACAGGACTTAAGGTGTCCCTAACCTACAAATTTTAATAACTGGCATATTACTTTCTACAGAATAGATGAGGTTGGACCAAATCATTTTTCTTATTGCTCAAGTTCTGCAAATAAAAAGTTTGAGACAATATTTTCTCCTCTTATCCTTTAATGATCTTTACGTCTATTTTTTTTTTTTTTGCTAGTTTAGTAGTTGTTGACCTGTCCTTTTCCCCTTGTTTTTGGATAATTGAGGTTAATGACAGACTTGGTGTGAAAACAGCAGCAGCTGCCAATACAATTTAATTCAAGTGCCTCTACTTGTCACTGCTCACTTACAGGGCCCATTTTGTATCAAAACCACTTCTGTGGTGGGGCTGAGAAACAGCACTTTTGCTACATGATGTAACTGCATGGACAGGCACAGCATCGGCCTGTGTACTGACACACAGAGCAAATTTTGTCAGAAAAGGCATTTTCACACTCTACTACTCATGCAGTTTCATCATGGAGTGGAACTTGTTTTTCTCCGTCTGCATTTAAACACGGGAAGAAAAAATAACTCCATCTGAAACAGCTTTAGGCTGGACTCCACCAGTGTACCCATTGATATATAGATGCAATTGAAGGGAATGGCCAGGGCTGTATCGGGTGGTCGCTGCCAGTTCTTTGGTGGCACATCTTCCATAAGGCACATGGACCATTTTGTATCCTACCCACATACTGCATTCTGGGAAAAGCACAAGCCCTGAATTGTGTTTTGGCTATAATTGCTTGTGCGTGATTTGTTTAGTTTCCCAGTGGATTTCAGCAGAAAGTGATCAGAGGTGAGTAGAGGCAGTTTGAGTAGGGCATATTCTCGAATCAAGTTTGATCGAATTTGATTCAAGTTTTTGGGTCGTTTTAAATTCGTCCAAGTTTTAAAAATTCTATTTTTTTTTAAATTAATTTCCCCTAGTTGATTTTTGAATTCAATTGAATTTAAGGGAGTTTAAAAAAACTCGCATGAATTTGAAATTTGACCCTTGATAAATGTGCCTCCCGAAGTTAATTTTTAAGATAAACTTTCCTTTTTAGACTTTTTTGGCTGAAGCTGCTAGCATCCATGTTTTTGTAACCGCATCCTTTTTTTTCCTGGTTATATATTTTCAGTATTTAGAACTGTAATCGATGTATAATACTTTATCTCAATGAGCATGTTGCATTATCAGTATTGTGTATGAATATTTGAATGCTGCTCTGACACCTGTTCAGTCACAACAATTGTGGTGTTAACTAAAATGTGATTAACAATGCTGGTAATATTTCTGAGTTGACTATTCACTTAGAATCATATAATGCCAGGCTCATGTTTTTTGGTTGAGTCTTAAAGGAATTGCTCAGTGTAAAAATAAAAACTGGGTAAATAGTAAATAGGCTGTGCAAAATAAAAAATGTTTCTAATATAGTTAGGCAAAAATGTAATGTATAAAGGCTGGATTGACTGGATGTCTAATTTAATAGCCAATACACTACTTCCTGCTTTGCATCTCTTTTGGTTTCCACTGATTGGTTACCAGGCAGTAACCAATCAGTGACTTGAGGGAGAGCCACGTGGGACATGAGTTTTGCTTTTGAATCTGAGCTGCATGCTAAGGATCAATTGCAAACTTACTGAACAGTTTTGTCCCATGTGGCCCCCCTTAAAGTCACTGACTAACTCAGAGTTAGAGAGCTGAAAAGCTGGAAGTAGTGTTTTGGCTATTATGTTAGACAGTCACTCCAGCCTTTATACATTACATTTTTGGCTAACTTTTTTGATTTTGCACATACTATCTATTTACCCAGTTTTTATTTGTACACTGAACTGTCCCTTTAAGAGTTGTACAAACCTATATAAGAAACCTATATAACAGTTGAGGGGTTGATTTTACCCCTCTAGCATGTGAAACCTATCTTTGCATCTGCTTAATTCTGATTGTATCTATAAGTACATTCAGAAATGAACAGTTGGGATTTGCTTTCTTCTGCCCAGTCTGTAAGTCTTTTTGTATTTTGATAGAAGTCATAGTTTTCTTTTAAAAGATTTAGCGAAATCTTTTACCTGTTCATGTCATAGGGAATAATGTAAACCCTATTGTAAAAATGTTAGGATTTACAAAGGTTTTTAGGAAGGGATCTGGAGAGACATTTAAGCTTTAAAAACCTTAAAGTGATACCAACGGTCCCATAAAATTAAAGGAACGGGTCCATATCTAGAAGGTGCTGCAAGCCAAATAGTTTCCTCTAAAAGCCCTTCAAAGCTGCCCGCAGCCCCGCAAACCTTTAAGTCGACCCTCCGACACTGCTACATGATCTTCTTTGTTGTTTCAGTGACGCTGGGAGGGGGGGCGGTGCAATACTTCCATAGACTAATTACAAATGTAAACAGGACTTCAGCCTATGGAAGGATTGCTCCGACCCCAGCCCAGTGTCACTGAATCAACGTAGAAGATCCATTAGCAGCGTCAGAGGGTTGGCTTCACAAAGGTTCGCGGGACTGGGGGCGGCTTTGAGCGGAGGGCTTTTAGAGGAAACTATTTGGCGTGCAGCACCTCCTAGATATGGACACAGTCTTATGATTTTTATAGAATGTATCGCTTTAAGGGCAAGGACACGTATTGTTTTTGCCTCTCCCATGAGCGGGAAAGCATCTGAAAAAAACCTCTTATTGCAGAGGAATGGGGGATATCCACATGTAACACAAGGAAATATTAGCCTTAGTAGAAACAGAAACATATTCCTATAGACACTTACTCCTATGGGTAACTAGTAAAGTAGTTACATAACAGTAGGTTGTTTCTCAACACTTGACTTTCCTGGGCCCCCTGCAAAATGTTTAGGCCCTTCTCCCCATTGTTATACTGCAACCCTCTTCCCAATGCCTGTGACTACTGTATATGTATTGAACAACACAGATGCTGCCGTTATATAGGGGACAGGGGATGGGGGGCTTCTTACCACCCCCCCCCACTGCATTCACATGTTCTGCTCATAGCTAGTAATTAGCAGCTCATTTTCTATTCAATTATCCCCTGTATAAGGAATTTTATTTTCCCAAAGACACAAAGGGATATGGCTTAAATGGTATTAAATCATCTCACCTCTTTCCATAGAAAAGGTTGAGTCCAGAATAGTTGCCCCAAAAAAGGAAAGGGCTAACAGCAATGCATGCTACATGTTGTGCTTTGGACTTCAAATGCTGTAATGTCCTTTATCTCTTTTTTGCAACATGCATTATAATGTGACAGCCGTGTGAATATTGAACAGAGTTAAATTGAAGTGTGTGCTCTTCTCTGATTACATATACTTGAGCCAGTCCTCTGCTCTTTTGCCTTTCTGTAACTCTGTGATAATGTGCCTTTATGGACGAATTCTAGAGTAATTCAGGGAAACTGAGGTTATATTTGGGGGGTATTGTATTTATAGTGCTGTGGTATATGCAAATTCATACGACAGGTCTGTGATATGATTTAAAGGGATACAAAAACATTCATTGGGACTGGGTACTTTGTAAAAGCAACCTCTCATCAAGTTTGTGTTTAGTTTTCATTAAAAGAGCAAACTAACACTGTAGGCTAAAGTACAAAATTAAGATTTTTCTGTTGTCTATGAAGATTCTCATTTATCCAGGTCAAATGTTAGAGCTATGTGAGCTTTTTCTAGACCTCAAATGGTTTCTAATTTAAGAAAAAAATCGAATGGAAAAAACTTGAATCCGCAAGTTCAGGGTTAACAACCCTCGGGGAAATTTGCTCAAACTGATCAAGTTTTCGAGCAAAACCCAATGAAAAAACCCTGAACATCATGAAGGCTATTAACATCTTTAAATGGTTCAAGGGACGTCTGCTCTTGACTCCTACATGAACTCGTCAGGTTTTAGCTGGAGTATTTTCTGATTTCAACTATTTCCAGGGTCTGAGTATAATCTCGAAAAATCAAGTTGTTTTTTTTTTTTAGCCGGAAAAACTTTTTTGACTCTAAAATATCCTCGAAAACACTCATTTTTCAGTGGAAAATATAACTCGACGTTTGATAAATAATCCCCTTTAAATTTTTCTTGAAATCAGTTCACCACTTATCCGAGCGGCTTATTCAGTTCAGCTGGAGTGGTAAGGAAATTCCCCCGCATTTAAACCCTTGAGGGTCTTATTCTGATATTTATTGATTATTCAGTGCTTTAGATTACAGTATGATATTGATTTTAATTTGGGATGTATATAACAAACTCCAGACTTCCAAATTTTCACTGTAGATTACAAAAAAATTTGCATTTTAAACTGCCAGTTAAAACTGTATCTCAGTTGCTATTAAACTTTGTTCTCTTTTTTTGCATTTTTGAATTAAAATATTAAGTTTACTAAATATCAGCACCTGACAAATATTCATTTATCAAATGGTTTAAAGAAGGATTTCATATTATGCGACATCAGACAAACTCGGCCATATCAATCTCTGCCTAGAAAAGAATTCCCATAAAGCCAAGGGTAACACTAACATGAAGATTCCCATCCACTTTCTATTCATTGTTATGGGATTTTTAAAAAACTTGACTCTCAACTTAATTGATCTTAAAAACTTGAATTAAAAAAAAAAAAACTTGAATTTTGCAAATATTGACGTCTGTATTAACTAGCCAGCTATTAGATGAAAACAATGTTATTTTTTTGTTTTTTTGTGCTTAAGATTTTTTGAAAATTTTAGTTTTGGAAACTTAGATTTGTACATTTTGCTGCAAAAACCTTGAATAATTGTAAAAAATTAACTTCAAATGTTAATAGCTCTGCCGCTAAACTAATCTGTAGGGTCATGAAATGTGTAGGTCTTTATATTTAAGAAACTGCATGAATAAACCATGTGTGTCTGAGTTTAAAGCTGCCCAACCAGTAATCTTGCACAAAACATTATTATTATTATTATTTCTGCTGTTTGTGCAAGTGCCAAATGAAAAGGAGCCAAACATCTGTCCTAATCCCAAAAACAAGTTTCATCACATTCAGCATGAATCTGAATTATAAATGTATTTGTTAGGCACATATAGCAACACTTTGAGCAAAGAATTACTTTGGAAATACAGGTATGGGATCCATTATCTGGAAACCCATTGTCCAGAAAGTTCTGAATTACACGAAGGCTGGCTCCCATGGACTCCATTTTAGCCAAATTATTAACATTTTTAAAAATGTCCTTATTTTCATTTACTTATAATTCAACCTTTTTAGAGGCAAAACAAGCCTGATGGGTTTAATTAATGTTTCAATGATTTTATTTTATAGACTAAGGGGGTTATTTATTAAGGTTTGAGTTGTGTTTTTTATGAAAATTCGAGTTTCCGAGTTGATTATTGTGATTAAAACTCACATTTTCAGGTTGAAAAAAACCCCTCAAATTTTCAATATTTATTTTACCTGACCCTAGAAATAGCTTGAATCCAAAAATTCTCCAGCTAAAACCTGTCGAGGTCATGTAGTAGTCAATGATAGAGGTCCCTTGAACCATTTGGAGATGTTACTAGCCTATGATGTTAGTTTTTTCAGAGGGTTTTTCCCGAAACACTAATTTGAGCAATTCAAGTCTTATCCTGCAGAAAACTCTATTAATTTGAGTTTCGCAGCTCGAACTCATAGAATCGTGTTTTCTCCATTCCAGTTTTTTCCTTAATAAGAAACTATTTGACTTTGAGTTCATTCGAGCTATAAAAAAAAACTCTGCATTTGACCTTTGATAAATAACCTCCTAAAGGTCTGAAGTTGCAAAGTACGGAAAGATCTGTTATCTGGAAAACCCCAGGTCCCAAGTATTCTGGATAATGGCTCCCATACTTGTACTTAGAAAACTGAAAAATTTGAAGTGGCACATTTAACATGATGCGGAATCTCAAAAAAGTAAATTGATCATGTTCTGTTGTCCCCTACACCCAAATCGTTGACTGAATCAGCATGATCTATCTACAGTATATCTATATAATAGAGATATTTATCTCAGCCGTATTTAAACTCAAAATGCCTTCCATTTACATTAAATAGGGGTTTGTCAAATATGACTTTGACGAGTTGCTTTCCCATTCCATTGTCTTCTCGTCATTTAGATACTTGCCAAATGTTATGAAAAATACACTTGACTTACAGTCAGTCTCAATAACTCCTACCAGTCACCAGTAACATGGCTTGAATGAAAACAGGCTTTATTGCTCATGGAATGTAGCAATTTTTGATGCAAACTTGAACTATAATGACTTTAATCTTGTTGGTTATCTAGGATTTAACTCTGTGTCTGTATTTATGGAAGTCATTTTTCCTGACCTTGGTTATAGATATAGCATGGAGAGCTGATGATTGGTTGGTCTGGTCAAACCAACAATTGCAATTTCTTAAGGCTTATTTATTGCTGTGTGGGGAAGAATTGATGGAGGCCTCATTAATGGGAATATGATGCATCCAGTGAATGTGAGTCTATACATAATGCAACATGCTCATAGCATTTCTGGGGCAATCAAGGCTTTGTTGATGTCTCTGGGAAATTCCACAACACTTCTTGCTGTGATATGAACTTCGAGTCCATTTTAGTTTTCGGCTGACTGAATGATTTGCTTACTCGTAATAAGTCATGTATTGCTTCTATTGTGATAAAGTATTCCACTTCTTAAGATGCAACGTATCCAGGATACGGTTCGGTATTCTGCCTTTTTCACCAGGATTCGGATTTGCATATGCAAATTGGGGTCGGGGGGGAAAACGTGTGGCTATTTGTCACAAAACAAGGAAGTAAAAATTCCGACCCCTAATTTGCATATGGTTCAGAATTCGGCCAAATCTTTTGCAAAGGATTCGGGAGTTGACCGAATCCAATATAGTGGATTTGGAGCATCCCTACTTGTATACTGGTAACAATGGGTTTTTTTAACAGCAGAACCTGCTGATGACATTTCTGACCCAGTTGGAAGAACCTGTAAGAAGAATGGGAACTGTTCTAATGTTGCTTTGTCAGGAAACGCATGAGAACGTTCTCTACAGTGTCTCATATGTTTCCTGCACAGAGAAACATCCATTCCTTCTTGTTCCTAAAAATGGATCACCGTTGGGGAAAACTGACCAGGTGCACCTGAATTAGCAGTATACATTTTCCTCAATACCTTAGAATCTGCAAAAAGAAAGTGTGAATTGCAGAAATGCCTAGAATAACATTCATATGAAGTTAAAGGGCAACTTTGCTATTTTATGTGTGGAAATAAATTCAGATTTACTTTCAATTGGTTAATTTTATCATGAAAAAAAAATCATGCATATTTCAATAAGCTTCGCCTGCTCAAAAGGAATTAAAAAAAAAAATAGACTGAAGGACAGTTCAATCTATTTTTGTATTTAAATGAATGTAATGGGGATGCTCAGGATTGTTTTCTCTGTCTATTTTCTTTATTATTATATGGGTTTTTAAATACATTGTGTAACATTCTTGAATACGTCCAAGTTTTTTTTTTTTTTTATGAATAATAATCCTAGAAATGTAAAGTGTTAAAATAGGAATTTTTTATTCTTTAAAATGTGCCTCCTTTTTATTTTTCTTCAAATGTTTCATTTGTGCACTAAACACCTGGAAGTTTGACCAATCGATGCACCTTCCAGGATCAAGTTTTGCGCTTAGGTTATAATGAATTAGTAACTTTGATGGTAGTGTGCCAGACGCACATGAAAATGATCAGTCTTTTTATTGGGGAGCCTTTAGCAATGTGTTGCTCATTTTAAGTGTTTTTGGGGGGGTGAGGTTTGGTTACAAATTCTTGCAATGTTACCAGAAACAGTGGCTTAAAATGGCAGGAGGAAGTATATGGGCAAAAGTTGAGCCTACAAATGCCTTTTTGGGATTGAAGCCCTGAGATTTGCCTTTGGCTTCTGCCTAATTGAATATTTGGTATTTGAATGACCCTGTTTCATGACTACAGACATCACAGTGAAACATGTATTGACTGTAACACGGAGAATAAGTTATCAGGGAATGCAAAGAGGTGTTGACTTAAGACAAAACTTTTGAATCAGTATGCTTTGCTTCATACTGTATATAGCTTTTTGGCTTGTGAACCTAATTGTAATCAGGTATTTTTGTACAAATAAGGGACTGATATTCTGTTACCTGTAATTTAGAAATAAACAACAAAACATTGCATTTACGTTGGTAGTGATTCTTCTATTTCTGATTTCCTACAGAGGCCATTTAACATGATTGTACTGAGGACACACAAAACCTGACAAACATATGTACCAAGTAGCCAATCTGACACAATCTGAAATCTAAATATGAAACAAATCACACACCAGCACACTATGGTCCTATCAAATATCGTTACCTCTTCCTCTAATAATCTAAATCTCACACACAGAGTAAATGTAATGCAGGGAAACCCCAAGTGTTATAAATACCATAACATTACATAAAAGTAATTCGGCCATAAACCAAGGTACCAGTGGGGAAAAAAATCCAAAAAAACAGTGTCCAATACAAGAGAACTAGCCCCAAATTTCTTGATGGCATAGCCCCCTCCCCCCCCACACACAATGTTTATTTTTCTTGTCTCAGTGATAATTGAGAAGAATAACCTGCAAAAAGTATCCTTAACCTAATATAGAAAGTAGAGCCCTCCTAAGTATCATTTTCAGTTTTCAAATTTGGTTGAAAAGATAATTGACAACACTATTGCAATATAATAAGATACAATACTAACAGGAAATATTCAACTCTTTTCTTTAGACCATGTTGATGTTGAGTATTCATTAGTATTCTTTATAGTAACTGCTGGATCAGTTGTGACACCCTTGCCAAGGTGGTTTGTGTGTTGATAAGAATTAGCTGGAGGTTGGTAATTACAAATAGCAGATTTGTGTTCATTTAAAGAAATGTTAATTGGCCTGCTTGTCTGGGCCGTGTATACTAAACCAGATGGGAATTTCATGCAAAACACTTTCCTCTTTCCTATCATAAGTAAAGAACAGTATACAGTATGCTCAGACCAGTGCTGCAGTGTTAGCCACGCCCAGTTTTTAAACCACACCCATGTAAAAACACAAGTCAACGTTAATTGTGGTAACACACCAAAAAACCAAATGGTTGGCAGGGATATCACTTCTCACTCATATGTGAAAAATGTAAATCATAGTAAAAGATGTTCTTAAATCCATATGCCTCATTCTCCCCTGTGATAACACAGTACCCCCAGCACATGATTAAACACCTTAGAGGCCCATAAACAACAACTTCCATATGCTAACAAACCCCTACCATGCTCACGTCCCACAGGTAGCGTTGGTCAGGCAGTGTATGGCACACACAAGGAGCATAGGGCAGGTATAGTATGGCACAAACGGAGCATAGGTCAGGCAGAGTATGGTACATAGAGGGAGTATAGGGCAGGCAGAGGATGGTACATACAGGGAGCATAGGGCAGGCAGCATAGGACAGGCAGAGTATGGCACATACAGGGAGCAAAGGGCAGGCATAGTATGGTACACACACGGAGCATAGGACAGGCACAGTATGGCACACACGGAGCATAGGTCAGGCAGAGTATGGCACATACAGGGAGCATATGGCAGGCAGAGTATGGTACATACAGGGAGCATATGGCAGGCAGAGTATGGTACATACAGGGAGCATATGGCAGGCAGAGTATGGTAATACAAAGAGCATATGGCAGGCATAGTATGGGAAGGAAGGAATCACTGGCACAACAGGTTATTTCCAGCAGGGAAACCCTTGCTCGTTTATTTTGCGGATGCAACGTTTCGGGGGGTAACCCCTCTGTGTGTGCATAGTATGGCACACACAGAGTATAGGGCAGGCAGAGTATGGCACACAGAGGAAGTATATGGCAGGCAGATTATGGCACACACAGGGAGCATAGGGCAGGTAGATTATGGCACACTCAGGGAGCATAGGGCAGGCAGAGTATGGTACATATAGGGAACATATGAAATGCATAGTATGGTACACAGAGGGAGTACAGGACAGGCAGAGTATGGCACATACAGGGAGCATAGGGCAGGCATAGTATGACATACAGGGAGCATAGGACAGGCAGAGTATGGCACACACAGGGAGTATAGGGCAGGCAGAGTATGGCACACAGAGGGAGTATATGGCAGGCAGATTGACACACACATGGAGCATAGGGCAGGCATAGTATGGCACACACAGGGAGCATAGGTCAGGCAGAGAATGGCACACAGGGAACATAGGACAGGCATAGTATGGTACACAGAGGGAGTATAGGGCAGGCAGAGTATGGTATATACAGGGAACATAAGAGCAGGCAGAATATGACAGGCAGAGTATGGCACATACAGGGAGCATAGGGCAGGCAGAGTATAGCACACAGATGAAGTATAGGGCAGGCAGAGTATGGCACACACAGGGAGCATTGGGCAGGCAGAGTATGGTACACACAGGGAGCATAGGGCAGGCAGAGTATGGCACACACAGGGAGTATAGGACAGGCAGAATATGGTACACACAGGGAGCATAGTTCAGGCAGAGTATGGCGCACACAGGGAGTATAGGGCAGGCAGAGTATGGCACACACAGGGAGTATATGGCAGGCAGATTATGGCGCACGCACAGGGAGAATAGGACAGGCATAGTATGGCACACACAGGGAGCATAGGGCAGGCATAGTATGGCACACACGTGGTATAGGACAGGCAGAGAATGGCACACACAGGGAGTATAGGACAGGCAGAATATGGTACACACAGGGAGCATAGTTCAGGCAGAGTATGGCGCACACAGGGAGTATAGGCCAGGCAGAGTATGGCACACACAGGGAGCATAGGTCAGGCAGAGTATGGTACATACAAGGAGCATATGGTAGGCATAGTATGGCACACAGAGGGAGCATAGGGCAGGCATATTATGGCACACAGAGGGAGCATAGGTCAGGAAGAGTATTGTACATACAGGGAGCATAGGACCGGCAGAGTATGGCGCATATGGCAGGCATAGTATGGCACACAGAGGGAGTATTGGGCAGGCAGAGTATGGCACATACAGGGAGCATAGGGCAGGCATAGTATGGCACACAGAGGTAGTATAGGGCAGGCATAGTATGGCACACAGAGGGAGTATAGGCAGGCAGACTATGGCACACACAGGGAGCATTGGGCAGGCAGAGTATGGCACATACAGGGAGAATAGGGCAGGCATAGTATGGCATACACAGGGAGCATAGGTCAAGCAGAGTATGGTACATACAGGGAGCATAGGTCAGGCAGAGTATGGTACATACAGGGAGCATAGGTCAGGCAGAGTATGGTACATACAGGGAGCATATGGCAGGCATAGTATGGTACACACAGAACATAGGTCAGGCAGAGTATGGCACACAGAGGGAGTATTGGACACTCAGAGTGGCACACAGAGGGAGCATTGGGCAGGCAGAGTATGGCATACATAGGGAGTATAGGGCAGTCAGAGTATGGCAGGTATATTATGGCACACAAAGGGAGCATTGGACAGGCAGAGTATGGCGCACAAAGGGAGTATAGGGCAGGCATAGTATGGCACACACAGGGGGCATAGGACAGGCAGAGTATGGCACACACAAGGAACATTGGCCAGGTAAAGTATGGCGCACGCACAGGGAGCATAGGGGAGGCAGAGTATGGCACATGCAGGGAGCATAGTGCAGGCAGAGTAGGGCACCTGGAGGGAGCATAGGGGAGGCAGAGTATGGCACACACAAGAACATGGGGCAGGTAGAGTATGGCACACACAGGCAAAGTAGGACAGGCACACACAGGGAGCATAGTCAGAGTGTGGTGCAGGGAGCATAGGGAAAGCAGAATACAGCAAGACTACTCTAAAATGAACAGTTCATACTGTACTACATACAGTAACACAATGCTGGTGCCCCTTCAGCAGTTTGTGTAAGGAGTGAACAAAGAGGGCAGTTTTAGTCTGGGTCTGAGGTGTAAACTGTACAAGGCTTTAGGGGTCTGAACAATGCAGGGGTTTACAGTCTGAATTTGAGATTTAACAATTCTGGGGCCAGTGTTCCCTCCCCCCTTAAAGCAGATGTTTACTATGTTTAATTTACAAAACCTAAATATGTTATGTATCTTGTGGTGCCCAAACTGTATGTCAAAGATAGCAAATTAATATACCCCCGCATTAAATTAAAGTTATTTTTGGTCAGTCACCTTGCTTTACTGCTTGAACATTAATGAAGGGATGATCCAATGAGAAACATTACTACCCTGGCAAAGACATTGATATGATCCCTGACTGGATTAAGTATCAATGTGTGATTTTCATCACCCCCTATACCAGTTTCTTAGGGAGGACATATAACAGATAACTATACATCCTGGATTCTTGTGTCAGAGAGATACGATTTAATATCATGAAAATACATAAAAAATGTCAAAGTATTTCACAATGTACAAATAATGCATGATATGTCATGAAGGTAACCCTTCCTTTCAATCTTTCTGCTAAGCCTGAATTGGAATCATTCTGCCTCTAGAGGGAGCTGTGGCATTAATATCCATAAACAAAGGGAAGAGAAAAACCTTGAGTCATGTTCTTCATTCAACACTAGAAGAATACAATGTTAGATGGTTTAGGTTTGAGCCATGCTTCACATATAGAAATAATCTATTCTGGCTTTGTAGTATTATTCACAATTACAATTATATTGTTACCTGCTAGAAATAAGCCCATATACAGTACCTTACGTTTGGTTACACTATACAGGAATGTGATCTTTTATCCAGAACACTTGGGACCTGCGGTTTTCAGTAATTTGGATTTTCATACCTTAAGTCTAATAGAAAATCATGTAAACATGAAATAAACCCAATAGGCTTTGCTTCCAATAAGAATTAATTATATCTCAGTTTGGATCAAGTACAAGGTACTGGTTTATTATTAAAGAGAAAATTAAATTGTTTTTAAAAATACTGATTATTTGGATAAAACGGACTCTATGGGAGATGGCCTTTTGGTAATTTGGAGCTTTCTGGATAAAGGGTTTCTGGGTATAACGGATTTGATACCTGTTAAACTAATAGTAATAATGTCAAACACCGGACATGCCGTTCAGAAGTGTTTAGAAGGCAATTTAATACTCGAGTGCCAATTATTTTTCACTTTCAGCAGATTTAAGCAGGATGAAATCATCTGTTAATCTATTTCAGTGTTCCCCAACCAGTGGCTTGCGAGGAACATGTTGCTCTCCAACCCCTTGGATGTTGCTCCCAGTGGCCTCAAAGCAGGAGCTTATTTTTGAATTCCAGGCTTGGAGGCAAGTTTTAGTTGTATAAAAACCAGGTGCACTGCCAAACAGCATCATTGTAGGTTGACAATCCACTTAGGGGCTACTAAATGGCCAATCACAGCACTTTAGCAATTTAGCACCCCAAGAACATTTCTCATGCTTGTGTTGCTCCCCAACTCCTTTTACTTCTGAATGTTGCTCACGGGTTCAAAAGGTTGGGGACCCCTGATCTATTATATACTTATAGGAAAATGCTCCACAAGCTATAAAGTGATGTGCGAATTTACAAATACAGATGTAAACATACAAGTTCATCAATGTATAATGGACAGTCACTTTTGCTTTTATTCAATTGTTTTTGGTTAGTGTTCAGAATGATGTCCGGCTCCCTGATAGCTAATAACATCATATATATGAGATACAGAGAACAGTGTTGTATTAGTCATCCATCCATAGTTAAAATATCTAGGTCTGCAAGTAAGTGTTTACTCCTAGTTCCAAGGGTAAAACATCGACAAAAGCTACTGCTCTTCACCTCCCTGTTGGGAAACCATTTCCTTCATTTCATTGTAAAAGAACAATGTTATCAGTTACAGAATGGCACACTGCTAAAAGGCCACATAAATGGCAATGTCTTGCTTCAGGCGATATAATGCAGTACATCCAATCTAATTATTCTTTAATGGCTCCAAAAAGGACATCTGCAATAAGTGCAAGAGAAAATAAGCATGCAGCAGGTCTAATTACACATTGGACATGAATCATGCACATTTTAAACATGTCCAATTTTAAAATAATAAAATTCCAAACTTGTAAGTAACAGCTCTGATTAATGATTATGGGGCAGATTTATTAAGGGTCGATATTATGGAAATTCGAATTTGAATTTCTGCTTTTTTTTTTTCTCAAATTTGAATTGTGAATTATCCAAACTCGATTCGAATTTCGAGATTTATCAAAGCTATACCCTGAGAATAATTTGACTTTGACTATTCGCCATCGTAATGGAGAAACAACCCCTTAGTATGGCACACACAGGGAGCATAGGACAGGCAGAGTATGGCACATACAGGGAACGTACGGCAGGCAGAGTATGGCACACTCAGGGAGCATAGGACAGGCATAGTATGGCACACAGAGGGAGTATAGGGAAGGCAGAGTATGGCACATACAGGGAGCATAGAGCAGGCATAGTATGGCACACACGGACCATAGGACAGGCAGAGTATGGCACATACAGGGAGCATAGGGCAGGCATAGTATGGTCGCATACACAGGGAGCATTGGGCAGGCAAAGTATGGCACACACAGGGAGCATAGGTCAGGCAAAGTATGGTATATACAAGGAGCATATGGCACACAGAGGGAGCATAGGTCAGGCAGAGTATGGTAAATACAAGGAGCATAGGTCAGGCAGAGTATGGTACATACAGGGAGCATAAGGAGAAACAACCCTTTAGTAAAAAAAAAAAAAAAACCTACCCTACATAGGGTTGGAAGATACATTTATTGAAAGAGCAAATGTTAGATAATGAAATAAATGTGTGTGTGTAAACATATAGGATAAAACATGACAAATAACAAATATACACAAACAAAAAAGACCAGATGTGCTGTGAAAAAATTAACCATGTAGGCATGTAACATAATAATAATATATTATAATATTGAGACTCATCGGCAAAACATAATAATTGACTGTGGGCAAGACAGTTACAAGTTTTATGGACAGGGTGGCCAACCATTGTTTGGAGATCAGATGGGCTCTTGCCATTGGGGTTGGGATTTTTGGAACACAAGCATACACTTGCCATTTTGAGGAGCATGATTATCTATCACGTGCCCTCCCCCAGTAGAGGAGGTGATCACAAATGATTATTATTAGAAACTGAGTTAAAATGGATAAACAGATTGGACACCATAGTCCTAGTGTCTCAATGAAATGACTTCCTATGCTTCATTTTATTGATTGAGTGACCCCATCTTTAGACTACATCATGTGTTTTTCATAACTAATATGATTAATAGCTGTACATTTTGATGGTCTTATAACTGAGGCTGCGAGTTCTTTCTTTTGCACAGCAGGACTTCTTTTAAAGGAGAAGGAAAGTCGTTTCACACTTGAGGGTGCTAAATATTGGGCGCCCCCAAGTGAATGTATTGACTTACCTGAAAACCTGGGCCAGTGCTCCTATCAGCAGAAAACTGCACCGGCCTGGGGTTATACCAGTGAGCACCACTGAGAGATCTTCTTCCGGCTGAACTCTAACTAAAAAGTTGGCTAGGAAGAGGATCGTTCCGTGGTGCTCACTGGTATAACCCCCGGCTGGTGCATTTTTCTTTCGATAGGAGCACCGGTTTCAGGTAAGTCAATACAATCAATAGGGGGTACCTAACATTTGGCACCCTCATGTGGTAAAATACTTTTCTTCTTTTTTCTGTGATATTGTTGGTAACTGCTTTAGATGATATACTTTGTGGGACTGGCCTCACATTGGATTATGTAGAACACGTATATGACGTGCATATTTTGGTGTATCTTTGGATGGCACAGCCTAACCTCCAGCGCTATACCTTTTCCCTTATTATTATATGAATTAACGATTTGTTCTTCCAGATATTGCCATTAAGAGCGATTTCATTCCTGCGTAGACCTGTAGTACTGTACAATAATTTAAGGGCAGATTATATTTTATATTGTATATCCTGTGTCCCTAGATCCAATAGTGGGGCTTTTTTTTTTGCTTCAAAAACATTTAGGATGCACTTTTGCCCTCGAGATTATTCAGCAACAGAGGTCTGTTCCAAAAGCACTCTAATTTATTCCTTTGTACAATAGATTTGGTTTTATATAAGTGTTACAGTCAATGATTATGTTTTGGAGCTTAGCTTCTGATGAAGTGACCGTTGTAGTCACGAAACGCGTTAAGCCATGCACTCCCCTGCTCTGCCCCTTTGGATTTTTTGTGTGCTTTTAAAGTATATTTAATAAAAGAAGTTTTTTATACAACAGTTTGATACAAACAAATCCTCTCTATCCTAACCAGCACCAGACTTATGCGCCTTCTTTTGTTGTAATGATTATGTTTTGCCTGTGAGTCACAAGGAATGATTATAATATGTGATTATAAAGTGTAACAATTTAGTGCATACATGGTTAATTTTTTCACAGCACATCTGGCCTTTTTTACGTTTGTTTTTTTTGTGTATCCGTTATTTTTCTTGCTTTATTTTTTGTTGTGTTTCACACTGATGACGTGTCTGGGATGACATGGAATTTGTCCTTCACATACCTCACTTACCTTTCCTGCCATATAGTGTTTACTTGTGTAGCTGTGATATTTTAATGTACGGAGGTAGCCGAAACATTAGTCTCCCCAGAATAAAGAAGAATTGACCTTTGTTAAGACCTGCGAGTGCCAACTTTTTTTTTACACAGGTATATATATATATATATATATATATATATATATATATATATATATATATATATATATATATATATATATATATATATATATATATATATATATATATATACATATACACACACACACACACACATAGACAAATACAAGAGGTCCCCTGCACTAAACCCATTATCAATATATTGAGGACATTGAGACCTTTTGTGTCTTGAGCTACTAAATATGCCTTACCCTTTAAACAAAACAGGGATTGTTTGTCCATATATTGCAATATATTTAAGCTGGCCAACTACGTCAAAGTCATCCCATATCTGGCAAGTCCTATGCTCAATTTTATCTGATTCATTAAGAATTCTATTGCTTCATTATACATTTTACAAAGGGACTAGGTTTTACCTGCAACTTACTTGCTGCTTTCAAGGCTAAAACTCCCATACTTGGCTGCCCTTTTATTAGAAACCAGTAGGATCACCTGACTATAGCTGGGAAGGGTGGGAGCTACAACATGGAGCTGGTCACTACTCCTGTATAAACTATAACAAACAAGGGAAAGTTGTGCTCACCACTAATTTTTAAACCATTAAGCGGGGGTGCAATGAGGCTGTGACCACAAAATACATATAGACAATAGGGATGGCGCGAACTGTTCGCGCGAACATCGGGCGACGTTCGCCATTTTGGGTTCGCCATTGTTGGCGCTTTTTTTTGCCCTCTCACCCCAGACCAGCAGGTACATGGCAGCCAATCAGGAAGCTCTCCCCTGGACCACTCCCCTTCCCTATAAAAACCGAAGCCCTGCAGAGTTTTTTCACTCTGCCTGTGTGTGCTGAAGAGATAGTGTAGGGAGAGAGCTGCTGCCTGTTAGTGATTTCAGGGACAGTTGAAAGTTTGCTGGCTAGTAATCGTTTTGATACTGCTCTGTTATTGGAGGGACAGAAGTCTGCAGGGGTTTGAGGGACATTTAAGCTTAGGTAGCTTTGCTGGCTAGTAATCTACCTTCTACTGCAGTGCTCTGTATGTAGCTGCAGTGGGCAGCTGTCCTGCTTCTGATCTCATCTGCTGACTGCTGTAATAACAGTAGTCCTTGTAAGGACTGCTTTTATTTATTTTTTTGTTCCAATACAGAGCAGTATCAAGCAGATTACTAGCCAGCAAACTTACTATCATCTGTCCCTGAAATCACTAACAGCTCTCCCCCTACACTATCTCTTCCAAGCACACACAGGCAGATTTTTCAGATACATTTTTGCCCTTGATCCCCCTCTGGCATGCCACTGTCCAGGTCGTTGCACCCTTTAAACAACTTTAAAATCATTTTTCTGGCCAGAAATGTCTTTTTTAGATGTTAAAGTTCGCCTTCCCATTGAAGTCTATGGGGTTCGCGAACCGCTCGCATTTTTGCGCAAGTTCGCGAATATGTTCGCGAACTTTTTTTCCGACGTTCGCTACATCCCTAATAGACAAACACAAGAGTCCTCTGCACTCAACCCATTATCAATACATATATTAAGGACACTAAAATATTTTGTGCCTTAAGCTACTAAAAATGCCTTACCCTTTAAACAAAACAGGGATTGTTTGTCCATATATTGCAATATATTTAAGATGGCCAACTATGTCACAGATATATATATATATATATATATATAAAAAAAATACACAAAAGCTATGAATATCTTGTAAATGATATCCTTATAAACAGTGACTTCTGATGTCATCAGTTATAAATGGTGAGTTCTGATGTCATTTCTGTCACATGACTCACTGAAACTTGTGTATTATAATGAATAAAGTACCCCCAGTTGCAAAATATGAGGATATTATGTTACCTCGGAGTTCCATGACCGGTATAAAACCTTCAGCCTCCTGTTTTTATATGGTCATGAAACTCCTCGGTAACTTATAATATCCTTATATTTTTACCTTATATTCACTATATAAAATATGTAAAATAATATATTTAGTATATGATTTGAAACAAAAGAAGAAGGGCACAAAAGCACAAACCAAAGTTCAACACAAAGTGGTCTAGGTGCGCCAGACCCTCGGGGCATACCTCCCAACCTTTTGGAAATAAAAAGAGGGACAAAAAGGTTAGCGTGTGTACCGCGGCAAACTTTTTGACCATGCCCATTTTGTGGCCCGACCCCCTATTTACCATGTTCATTTTACAAAATTTGGCAGATTATGAAAGTTTGAACATATTTCTGTGGTGTTTTTCAGTTATAACAGTTTAGCTAATGAAGGTAAATTGCCCTTTAAACTGTAAGTCTAACTTTTCCCAATGGACCTGTTATCTTATATTGTTACAATTACTTATTTGCTTATCTTGAAATTGTTACAAAAGTATCTTATCAGCTGCTGTGTCTGTTCTGGGTTCTCTGTTTTTAGAACTATTTTGTTGCTTTCTTGTGATTTATTTATTTATTTACAATTTCCCAGCTCCATGTCAAAACATTGTGTATTCTACCTTTTTTCAGGTCGTACTACCAGGAGTTCTAATGAGCAGCATTTGGAAGGTCAATTACATTTGCGATTCTGCTTTTCCCAGAAGCACCTGCTCTCAAATTAACATATTTGAATAAAAATGAATGCTGTATTTTATACACTGGACCAAGCTAAAGTTTCAGATGGCTCTATAACAATTTGTGAAGCTGCAAAAAAATTGCAAAATACACTGAAGTCAATAGGTGACAATTTTTTTTTTTTTTTTGATGCACATGACTTTTTTTTTCCTCGCTCCTAATGGGTCAATAGGTGTTTTTTCTGGTGCTGACTTTTTTGTCTTGGTTACTATTTGTCCTAATGCATTAAAGTCAATGGGCAGTTTTTCATGCAGGGACTTTTTTGTTTTGGCGACTTTTTTTTTTTGTTGAGGTCAAATTTTTCGCCAAACATAAAAAATCACAGATGGTGAGATGCAGAATTTTGCCGCAAATCCATGCCTGGTGGTGAAAAAATGTGTTCATCACTATTAATGATACAACCTTCAAAGTTGTGCACCGGGGTCACCATCTTGAATTTTGTTAGGAGTGTCTGTGACACACACATGCTCAGTGTGCATTGAACAGCTGTAGAGAGGCTAAAGGGGTTATCACAAATCATCAAGCAGAAAATAAGGTTATGCTGTCATATTAGCTAATGATACAGGACTGATTATTAAGTTCTAATGCAAATTGCACTGGTTTTCAGAGCTGTCCTGTAATATGATTATGAATTAATTCAAGCTTGTATTGTAACTTTTGTATTCTATAAATGCAGTACAGGTATGGGATCCATTATCTGGGAACCCATTATCTGAATTATGGAAAGGCTGTCTTCCATAGACTAGATTTTATCCAAATAATCAATATATTTTTAAATAATTTTCTTTTTCTCTGTAATAATAAAACAGTACCTTGTAATTGATCCAAACTAAGATATAATGAATCCTTATTTGAAGCAAACCCTGCCTATTGGCTTTATTTAATGTTTACATGATTTTCTAGTAGACTTAAGGCAGGAGCTCTCTTTACTTTACTAATGTGAGGGCTAATTTTAGTGATGTCCCATTACGATCTACATCCATAAAAGCATTGTTAGCATTTTGTTCCATGGATAATATTACTTAAATATATTGATTTATGAAAGAATTTATATTATATGTTTAACACACAACTATTTCCTATGTAACCATATCATAAAAAATATCTGAATGAAAAGCATGAAATAGGAGGGTAATTTAGACAAGCTGTTTATTGACAGTATCTTGAGATCTACTGATCACCAGCTAAAGGTCTATTGGTAGATCCCGATCTTTGGGCACCTGACTTAAAGGGGTGGTTCACCTTTAAGGTAACTTTTAGTATGATATAGAGTGGTCAATTCTAAGCAACTTTTCAATTGGTCTTCGTTATTTATTTTTTATAGTTTTATAGTTGTTTGCATTTTTCTTCTGACTCTTTGCAGCATTTAAATGGGCGTCACTGACCCCATGCAAAAAGCTAATACTCTGCAAGGCTACAAATGTATTGTTATTATTAATTTCTATCTTTCTATCCAGGCCCTCTCCTATTCATATTCCAGTCTATTATTCAAATCTGTGCATGGTTGCTAGGAGAATTTGAACCCTAGCAACCAGATTACCAAAACTACAAACTGGAGAGCTGCTGACTAAAAAGCTAAATAACTCGAAAATCTTTAATAATAAAAATTAAAACCAATTGCAAATTGTCTCCAAATAGCTCTCTCTCTACATCATGCTAAAAGTTATCTCAAAGGTGTGAAGATCTAAATTACGAAAAGATTTGTTACTTTGAAACCCCATGTCCTGAGAGTTCAGGATTACAGGTCTGATTATTATGTTGCTGCCTGAATAAAGGTAGCAGAAAATATCTTGTTTTGATATGGAGCATGACTCAAAAGTTAAAAAACTGTCAGAGGAACCCTTCACTTTGCCCCACAATGATCTTTGAGAAATAGAAAGGGCCATGGAGCGTCTTGTGTGCAAAGCAAATACCCCAGGAGCACTACTGACGCCACCCCTTCTGCCCCTGTTTGTGTAATAATACTCACCACACGAACATAAAGAACTATAAGACACCCTCTGCATCTAAACGTATTCTTATTGACAACTCTACATACTGTACATATTTGACAGCAATAAACTGAACAAAAAACCATAATATGTAATGAACTTTTTGCAAAAACATACCAATATGACATTAATATCAATAGAAAAATCCAAGACAATGAAAATATTAAACATTTTTGGTCAAATGTAAAAACAGATGCAAATGTAGACCAAGGGAGCAACCTGTGTGTCAAGCAAATGCCCCAGGCACACACATCGCCCCCTACTGACGCCACCCCACTCCTCCCCTAGATGTTTAATAATGAGCAAAAATGCCTTTTTGCACCTATGTCCACACGCATCAAGTTACAATGACCACCACAAGAACATAAAGAAATACAGAAACCTCAAAAAGAAACCCTCTGCATCTAAACACATTCTTAGCGACCATAAATCTTGGACAAAAAATAGGAAAACATGAAATGCAATAAACGTTTAGCAAAGGCATACCCATAAGACAGAAATAATAAGAGATAAATCCAATACAATAATGACAATATTGAACGTTTTGTTTTGTTTTATTTTGTTTTATGCTGCTTTACCCTGTTGAAGACCCGTCTGTTCGTATGATCCTGCTCACAGTATATATATATATATATATATATATATATATATATATACAGTATATATATATATATATATATATATATATGTGTGTGTGTGTGTGTATAACTTTATTTGTAAAGCGCTGTAAGGGAGTCACAGCTCTGAACAATGCATAAAAGTACATAAATAAAAGTAAACATGGGGAAGGCAAATCACACTACAGTATATACATAGACAATAAGAATTCATAGAGCTTAAAAGATGGTTCGCCTTAAAGTTAACGTTTAGTATGCTATAGAATCAGTGTCGGACTGGGATACCAGGGGCCCACCCAAAAACCTTAGACAGGGGCCCACTCTCAGTACTAATATTCTTCCTCTCCTCAATCAACCTTTATTCTCCTAGTTTGTTTTCTTTACATACTATAATCTATTATTCCATCTATTTAGCCTCTTTGTTCTCATATAATAGGGAATGGCCATGAAATAGGCCAAATGTTTAGCAGCATGAGGGCCCACTGACACTTTGGCCCACCGTGAGTTTTCCTGGTATCCCAGTGGGCCAGTCCGACACTGTATAGAATGGCTAATACTAAAAAAAAATTCAATTGGTTTTCATTTTAATTTTGTTTCATTTTTGAATTATTTGCCTTCTTCTTCAGACTCCAGCTTTCAAATAAGGGTCACTGACCCCATCTAAAAATCAAATGCTCACTGAGGCTAATCTATTGTTATTGCTATGTTTTATTACTCATCTTTCTAATTAAGCCTCTCCTATTCATATTCCAGTCTCTTATTGAAATCATTTCATGGTTGCTAGGCTAATTTTTACTCTAGCAATCAGACTGCTAAAATTGCAAACTGAAGAACTGTTGAATAAAAAGTTGAATAATAACAAATGAAAACCAATAGCAAAATGTCTCAGAATATCCCTATCTTCATCATACTAGAAGTTAACTCAAAGGTGAACAACCCCTTTAAGTGCTATGTGGTAAGAGACACAGTGGGAAGGAGGCCCTTGCCCGTAGAGCTTACAGTCTAGGGGGCAGATTTATCAAGGGTCGAATTCAAAATTTGAATTTTCGAGTTTTTTTATGGTCGAAACTTCGACTAGGGAGTTATTCAAATTCGATTCAAGTTTTTTTAAAAATTAATTTAATTTGATTTTCAAGATTTATCATACTCTGGCCCTTTAAGAACTCTAATTCGACTATTCACCACCTAAAACCTGCCAAATTGCTGTTTAAGTCAATAGGAGAAGTCCAGGGATCAATTTTGCGTTTTTTGCAGCCTTCCTGACATTCAGGGTTTTTTTTCAGAGAAAACTATTTGAATTGAGCTTTTTAAATCCAAATCAAATTCAATTTGAGTTTTTGGGTCAATTCTATTCATCTTAGTTTTAAAAATTCGATTTTATTAATACATTTCGATTGGTCGAATATTCGAGTTTATGGGAGTTTTAAAAATCTCACATAAATTCAGAATTTGACCCTTAATTAATGTGCCTCCCAGTGTTTTTTAAAGACTTATCACAAAGAGGTCCAACATGCTTTTAGTCATTCCATTTATTTAACCCTTTACTGATGTCCTGAGAAATAAGTTAGTGCTCTGACAGTGTATTTGTGTCACTTGTGATCACTGGCACACCCTTACATGTTTATTTGAGCAACATGCAAGCTTGTGTTCCAAAGGATGCCCACATGCTGCCCCCTCTAAATACAGCTTTGCTGAATAATACTGTAATCAGAGCACTTTCCCCTGCCTTTTTAAATGAGGCCACTAATCTACAAGCCAAGGCCATATTTACTGCTTGGACTCTTAACTTTCAAGATAGAACTGCCATGCACTCACAAACATGTTGGTAATGTTGATCCCCTCCATTTTATCATTATCTCCCGAATGGTGATGATATTTCTCACTCCCCTAGGAGGGAATAATGTTGGATTTATCAAGACTTTGGATGTCATTAGGAATATCAAGTACATCTTAGAAGAGATCTCTTTATTTATGCCAAATATTCCTTTGGTCTGGTGTCTAGCCCAAGATCATTCCTAGTTTGTTGGCAGATGAGCACCTGAAACCTCTCAGGAAATACTAATCATTGCAGGTGCCAAAAATATATTTTCACATCAACAGGGAGAGACAACTGCCAGTCAGCATGACACTGTGACTGGTAGTTAAACAAGCACACAGGGGGGGAAAGTTTGCCTGTTTCTGATAAGAAGGAGGAACAGAGGGAATATTATATAAAGTTTAATTGGTCCAGCAATTAAATGCAACTGGTTTTTTTTTTGGCCAAGATAAAGAATTAGGTGAGCTTGGTATGTGGGTGCGGATGGTATTTCAGTTGCCAACAGTTACAGAACAGATGGTATCACAAGGCAGCTTCTGACAGCAAGTAGAGTAGCCTATAACAGACACCAGACAATTTATTAGTGTTTATTATTATTGCTGAAACCCAGTATTTATTCACATTAAAAATTGTCTGACCAGCCTAGCTTAATTCATAAATCCTTATAGCACAAATATTAATATTGTAGTCACAATTAATATAATATCTTAATACTAATACGTTGTCTGGGGTATGAAATTGCCAATTTTGATCTGGTGAAAAAGGAGGCCAAATACTGTGTTTAGATTTATAAATACCAGGTCACTCACTAGAAACCATTAGCAGGTTGTTATCTCAAGATGTAGGAATAAGTTGAAGATGATGCGTCGTGAGCCTGAAGGTGTGAATGGCTTTGTAAAGTAGAATGTTGGCCAATAACTAACACAATATGGTTTAGGGTAATGGTCGACGATAATCTCTCCGATATGCATTCCCACCGGTGATTATGTAAATCTCTGTTGGGAAAACAAATACGTTGTTTTGTTTTTCCATAGTCACCCCAAGTTTCCTTGCAAGCATGAGTGTGTTCTCCAACCCATGGAAAAGCATTTCTATGGGAATTATTTGCCTGCAATAGTGCAGATTTATCACTGGTGACTTATCTCCCAGTCAACCATGGCCCTTAAAGTAAAAGAACCGGTGAAATCATTGGGGGTGTGAACTTCATCATGCGCCTACTGAAACTGGACGAAAGTTCAATACAGAGATCAGCAACGTTCCGCACAGCGAGATTTTAATTCCAACCACTTCAACGGAGAACAAGGAGAGGTGCCAGTCTAAAGGTGTATCGAAAATGGTGCCTGTAAGTCCGAGACACACTATCATGGTTTCCTCTTTATCTGAGGATAATGTGTCTGTCTCAAATCTATATATTTTACGTAATAATTCAGTGTGACTGCACCTTTTCTTCAAAAGCCCAAATGAATGAGCTTGTGCCAAAAAGGCCACTTTTTCTGTGTCAGGCTGTCTGTGATTATGACACTGCATATTATTGTAAGATTTTGTAAGGAAGTCAAATACGTCTTGTAACTTGCATGAAACACTCTTCACTTGGCTGCAATAACAAACACAAAGACAGCAGCAGTAGGAGTCACCATATTCCAATTATACTAAATTCATAGTCCTACATCAGTAACTTTGTTACTACAAACCAGCAGCTTAGACTCCACTGCCTTGGCACAACAGTATCATTGTCTATAGTTAAACCTCAGTATTTTATTGTATTTATTTGTATAGCACCTCAATTGTACACAGTCCTTTACAAAGCATGACTGCAAACAGGGATATAGTTATTTTAAAGGGGTTGTTCACCTTTGAGTAAACTTTTAGGGGCACATTTACTAAGGGTCCAATTCCAAAGTCAAAAAACTTCGAAATTCGACCATCGAATTTGATAGTTCGATAGTCAGTCGTTTTCGAGTGAAGTAAAAATCGCTCGATAGAACGATTTAATCCTTCAAATTGAACGATTCGAAGGATCGCACAAAAAAACCTTTGACTTCTAAAAACGTAGCCAAAGAGGTTCTAGGAGGTCCCCCATAGGCTAAACCGCAATTCGGCAGGTTTAAGGTGGCGAAGTGTTGAAGTCGAAGTTTTTTAAAGAGACAGTACTTCGATTTTCGAATGGTCGAATTTGTGAAGTTTTTTCAATTCGATTCAATGGTCGAAGTACCCAAAAGTACCCGAAATTCGAAGTTTTTGAATAGGAGAGGACCTGAATAGAAAATGTAATAAAAAGTAGCAATAACAATACATTTGTTGCCTTACAGAACATTTGTTGTTTAGATGGGGTAAGTGACCCCCATTTGAAAACTGGTAAAGGTCCAAATAATAAGGTAAATAATTAAAAAACTATAAAAAAAAATAATGAAGACCAATTCAAAAGTTGCTTAGAATTGGCCATTTTATAACATACTTAAAGGTAATCCACCCCTCTTTCAATACACAGTTGGGATGAGGCCCCCCAAAGAGCTTACAATCTATTAGGTAAAACAAAAGAGGTGGGGTATAAATGCATAGGTTAAAGAGATACTGACACCAGAAAATAACCTTTTTTTATATCCATCATAACATTATCTTTGAATGCTATTTTTTATATGGCCTTAGGAGTGTACCCACAACCCCCCTCTTATTTATAATTTTGCCATAAAAGTATTTGCCTGATGCTTTTACATTACCTTTCTTACCCTTGTGTTCCTCTATGAGGGGGCTGCCATATTTGTGCAGCAGTAGTCGGTTAGCATTAGAAACTCTAACTGACAGACTGAGATGGGACAGTCAGGTTGGCAAAACAGTCACGTTTATGAACTTTAAGCAATAATTATTTACAAAAGTAAAACAATCAGCAAAAAACAATCAACGTGACCTATATGTAACTTTTAATGTAGATTTTGAAAAGAAAATTTTTAGTGTCACTATCACTTAAGGATGTGTTGATGCAAAGGAATACTAGAGAAGTGCTTAAAATCCTAGGCTTCCTATATACTATGACAGTTACAATTATTCATAATGAAGTCCTCTCGCATGCAAAAGTGAGGGGAGAAAATTCACAGTAGTGGGGCAGTAAAGCTGGGCAGGGCAGTTGACAAATCAACGGGGTCCAATATGGCCCCCTCCTATGCCATATATCTATATGAACCGGTTTGAAGAACTATATGTTTATACCAATTTGCAATATTGTGAGCATTGTCTATGGGGGTTTCAGTACATTAATGATGTGTCATGATTTGGGCAGGGCTATTCTGGACTCTTGATGAGTTTTTTGAGTGTATCAATTTATGTTCTCCGCATATTAGATTCACCTTACATGCCAGTGCTTTGGAGATCTCTTTTTTGCTGATCCTGCTGACAGTGCTATACACTAAACCTACCGATAAAAATAAGCTGTTACGCTACAATTCATTCCACCCTGTACAAGTTAAAAATCATTACCTAAATCTCAGTTCACATGGGTGAAGCAGATATTCAGTGACCAGAATGTATTTAGTCAAGGCTGTATGAGATACAAGAGAAATTTAGGAGAAGAAAGTATCCTATTCCATTATATAGGGATTGAGCAGGCACTTCCAGAAACCGATCTTCCAGGCAGACTTTTTAGTTAAAAAGTATTTACTTTACTATTGTAGAGCACCAGAACACAACCTGACGCGTTTCGTATCAACAGGATACTTAATCATAAGACTTACAATTTTTACCTATTGGTGTTTTTGATCCTATATATCCTATTCCATTGCTTACTCAACAGCACTTAGAAGTGGAACAGTCTGTCCAAAGAGAGAGATTTAGATTGCATACCTTTTTGTCTCTATAGTACGATACGCTCACAGAAATACAATAAACGCTGCAACCTAATAAACACGGAAGTTTCTCGTGCTTAAATTGTAATTGTTGCGTAAATTTTCTGAAAGGTCCTAATGTATACCTTCCTCGTAAAGGAACCCTTAGTAAACCGGCGGTTCACCTTTAAGGTAACTTCAGCAAATGCTCTTTAAGGCTACATATTTATTGTTATTGCTGATTTGTATTACTCGTCTTTCTATTAAAGGGGTGGTTCACCTTTAAATTATTTGTTATTGGATGACCAATTCTAAGCAACTTTTCAGTTGGTTTTCGTTATTTATTTATTATAGTTTTTGAATTAATTGCCTTCTTCTTCTGGCTCTTTCCAACTTTCAAATGGGGGTCACAGACCCCATCTAAAAAACAAATGCTCTGTAAGGCTACACAGTTATTGATATAGCTACTTTTTGTTATTCGTCTTTCTATTCAGGCCTCCCCTATTCATATTCAGGCTCTTATTCAAATCAATGCATGGTTGCTAGGGGAATTCGGACCTTAGCCACCAGATTGCTGAAACTGCAAACTGGAGAGCTGCTGGATAAAAAGCTGAATAAAAAGCTGTATAAGTCAAAAACCACAAATAATAAACAATGAAAACCAATTGCAAATTGTCTCAAAATATCACCATACTAAAAGTTAATACGGATTTTAATAATTATTTTATTTTACAGGTATAAAACTGATATCATGCATAATATAGATGATGGACAGATAAGTGCTAATGCCAGTTTGTTACATCTATTTTTAAAATGGATACAATTGTTTCAAAATGTATTTTTAAATTGTTTCCAATGACAATGATTTATTTGTATGTATGAACAACAGATGGCGCTGTTCTAATGTTTTAAAAGGCAGTTCAGTTAGCGTGAAAAAGAGCCAGGGAATGGCTTGAATCGTCGCTGTATACTTGGTCTAAGCTATGAAACAAAAAAAGGCTTTTTAATCCATTACAGGGTGCTGTTCTTTACAGTATTATAAAAATTGTGGTCAAGAGAATTTTTATTTGGCCCGGTAATTATTGACATTTCCAATGGTACATAGTAGAAATCTATTTCAGTTACATTTATACAAGAATGAAAAACATAAGCTATAAGATTCTATAAAGCAGGGATTACCAACTCACTGGTACCTGGCTTTTAGTGATTAGACACATGGGGAGTTACTTTCTGAAGGCTTTATTTCATCTGAGAAAATTGTTATTAATTGGTAAAGACGACTGTTGTTAGGATCAATAGGAGCAATGCATGGGGCTAGACAGATAAAGAAAGGAATACTTCATGTCTAAATCACATCAAATGGATCTGTGCAGGTATCATTTAATGCCCATTGTGCAAATGACTGTTACTTGGCAAAACTTCAGCATTGAAAATGTGAACACAGTTATTCTACTACGTAAACATGAGATTTGACAAGAGCTGATTTGGTAAGATATTAATGCTGACTCTCTAATATACCAGAAGAGGCTACAGTCCAATTTAGAAAGGCAATGGACAAAAAAACACCTCATCACTGAAATTCACTTTGGAATATGGACATTTTCGGCACAGAAAGTTTGCTGAATTGCTCTGGTGATGGCTATGTAAAAATTCCTCCATAAATACAGCATATACATTTGAATATAGGCACTTGGTAAAAGGCAATAGGCAACCAGCTGAAAAAGTCACATGTACTTTCTATAGTGCGAGGTCTCATGCTAAGCATCCCCCAGTAAGTGGAGCCTATGTACCAGCAGTCTGCTGAAGTGCAGAATGAGAGAAGATTGTTGCACAGGATTCCTGCTCGCTCATCTATATACTCACGCAGCAGGGTAGAGGCTAAATATTTCTTCCTCTCTGTGTTTTGTGCTGCACCCTGTCTTTGTAAATTCTAACAAGATCTGCTTCATCTTGTTGTCCTGGACTTGCAATGTCATGGCTTTCTGGCTATTGCTTCTACTGGTATTGTTGTTTATTCTGTCTTGGGCTGCATTCTCTGATCCTTCTTTACTATTCCCTAAAACAAAAAGAAACAATCCATTAATACTAGAACACTTCAACCAAGCAAAATTATTTTTCGAAACAAGAATATGCAGGACCCTTGTAGATTTTTACATAGATATCCAAAAACTGAAATTGCCACCTACATCCAAACCAAACACAGCATGGAGTTGGTTTTCTGGGTTTTTAATCTGCTCTGTTTCTAATTTTCCTTTCCTTAGCGCAGGTTGCTTTCTTTGCAGATACTTATACGGGCCCCTCTCTTCTTCTTATGGAAAGGGGAAGAAATGGAAGAATTAGTTTATTGATCAGAAACGTACAAAGGTGCTTGCTAATGTGTATTTTTCACTATGGAGGAAACTCCCTTGGCATTTAATGACAGATTGTAAGTTTTCCAGTAGGACATTCGCTTAATAAGCTTTGAATTAGACTTACATGTCACTAGTTGACACTCTGAAGGTGTGCTGCCTTCCACACTGTATTCTATTTCTGAGTTTGTGCTGAATGAGAATGGAGGTGAAAAATTGAATTCATAGTACAAAATCAGCACATTGCACCACTGCCAATTAAACTAAAAAAGCAGAACATTAAAGGTCAAGGAAAGCCTTTTACCTAACTTTTTAGTATGTTACAGAGGAATCCGTTCTATTCCAGATCAGGTCAAAATAATGGTTATTTTGTAGGAATTCCCCTCTGCAAAATCTATCTTCTCCTTCCCCATTGCAGGCACCATTTTGCCAAGTGCCACGTCATTAAGATGGCCGTTTTGATTGATTTGCACATGAGCATAAGCTACCCCACCCACGTACCCAGGTATGTCACAGATTTATTATCCCAAAGCAAGACCTGAGAATGCGAATTAAAAGATTTATAAAAAGCACTGTATGATGTGCTGCACTTGTTTTGTATAAATACTGTATATATATATATATATATATATATATATATATATTACATGTTACACGGGGCCTTCCTCTGGTGTAATTGCATTTGTTGCCAAAGGAAATTAAGGGACAAATGGTAGGACATTTTGTCATCTGTAATAAATCTTGGCTACCGGCACCGACTTGGTTCCTTTCAACCAGCTAAAATGCAAGTCAGCAGTGGAGGTTTCCTTGTGAGAAAACTTCAGGCAACTTCATGCCATGTGTTTCCCCCATTTGCATTAGACAGAGGAAAGGAAACAAGGAACATTTTGTCACCCCCCCCCCCCCCCTTCGGAGGCAAGATTCATCACAGAAGACAAAACTTCCCATGTGCCAGTGCTATAACAGCAATAAATGGCCTCTGAAGGAAACACGCAACAGGTTACATTGCCACTGAATGTGTCGGAGTTTGTACTAAAAAATACGATTTTTTCAAGAATTTATCTCTAGATTATTGAGTGATGTTTACAGTACCTGCACTATACTCCTTTATTTTAACATTGCCTTTAAAATCTTTTGAAGTCAATCAATTAAAAGTTCAGTTTTATATATTAGGTTGTCATGATGTTCTAGCAACAGGAATGGGAAGGTACAAGAGTAACAGGTCCTTAGTGAGAACTCTTTTGTTAATCATTGTTAGTAAATGTTAGGCATGATTCCCACACTGCGGCCAACCCAAATTTACATATTCAAATAAGTTTCATTCCCCCTCAAAATTGACGCATATGAAAAACTTTGTTATATGATAAATAGCCTAAACATCCAATTTGCAGCTCGTTTGTCCTTTTCTCCAATAAATTGTTACAGTCTAAACGTCACATAACATAAAGGGTTCGGATTCTGAGGCAGGCTGGGATTTGTGGCTTCACTAAAATTTTCACAAATTTATACAAGTTTTGAGGTGCAGCAAAAGATGCTGCAAAATGGAAGCTTTGTGGTGTCACCAAAATTGCTAAATTTAGGAAAGGTTTACAGTTTGGTGTTTTGGAGTAGAAAGACATGCATGCCCAATTTGGATTCGGGGGGGGGGGAATGTTTACTTTTCAAAAATATATGGTTTCTGGGGTGAACATACTTTTTCCTACCTTTGTCCCTCATAAATTGTGTTGTTGCAATATCTAGAATTTCTCTTGAGAAGAGAAGAGAAAATGTGGCCCATTTCTCCAATATGTAAATATGAACTTTGGCAGAGCTAGAAAAGTCACAAGTTATTAAATATACCCCATGGTGTGGAATAATACATCATGTACCAACTGCAAGATTTTCATATTTCAAATATTGTAGATGCATGGATATTCTAGAAGTGGTCTAGGCAATGTTCCATGGGACATTCTGTGGGCTCTCTTTTCTGCCACATATAATCAGTCTTAATCTGTGCAGTTGTGAAAAAGAGTAAGAATAACTAGCAGTACTTACTCTGTGTCCTACTTTGCATAAAGTAATGAGATTCTACACAAACAACGTATTTTGTGGCATCAGTAGCCACAAACAATAAAGTTACTTTTAAAATGTTCTCTGATTCTGCTGGTGCATATGTAGCTGAGATGATTACCACTCAAAAAGGCTTACAGATCAGTTTTTGAGTGATAATTGCATTGCATTAATTGGAAGAGGCAAATTTGAGGGTTTTGCTACCCAACTACTGAGTTGGAAATAGCATGGGTTGCTAAAGCCTTAAATTCACCCTTTATGCCTTAGCTAGTATTCTCATACCATGCAGAAATTCATGGACACTAATAACCCCAATAATATCCTTTAAGCAATAGCAGAAGCAAACTGTATCTTATACAAATTAACATTAATGAATAGCAATTAAATGAATATCTTTCTTTTACAAAGATCTTGCTGGAAGGGAGTTAGTCTTCATTGAGTGTAAATGCCTCTTTCACAGAGAATGCAGAAAATCCTCGTGACATCCTGCTGATGGATGAACATAAGTACAAAACTGATAGTGAGGACATTTGTAACGTGGTTATTATAAACTAAATGCGTACACTGTTAATTATACCTTTTAGCAGAGTTGATGTGCTTGTGCTGGATAACAGGGCCAGCTACAGAACTGGTGCTTTATTGGAAAGATGCTGCAGCTGATAACTGAATGACATGCAGGGGACTCTGATTGGCCAGTGGGGAGTGGATCCTCTGCTTATATAGTGTGAGCAGCTTAACCAGTGCATCATATCTGACACCAGAGCCACAGGAGAGATAAAAAGATTCACAAGAACTGTAAGTACCCTCCCTCCCTTATCATCTTTATGGCTAGTTAATCCCCAGAAGACAAATAACAGGATTACAGTAGCTCTCTTGCCATGAGCTCTGTTTTTCCTTCTATACCTGATGCTCTAAAATATAGCTAAACTGAGTTCTATGAGGGCTGTTTTTCCTGTTTACAAAAAGAATCATGCTTTATGTATCCTTCAGTGCCCTTTAACTGGCAACACAGGCTGACTGCTAGGCGATTTGGAGAGTAAGTCATTCTTTTACTTCTATATTACACAAGTCTACTTACGTCCTTAGGACATTTTAATGCAATAACTTAGTGAAAGTAAAGTAATAAATAGCTTTGAGTGCTTACTTGTTGGAGGGTTGTTTTTGAAAAAGTATATGTTCATAAGGCACATTATTTATATGAAACATTATGCTTAATTTTTTTTATCTTATTTTATACTATTCTGAGCATTGGCTTATGTTTATTTCAGTCAAATTTCAAAGTCTACCTGATATCCACGGACAGTCCCTGTATTTTAATTATGATTCAGGATTTTTGTTGGCCCTTTAAAATGTGTATAAATTGTAATACTATGTATATTTATATAGTGCTACTGTTTACTGTATTGCTCGTGTAAACTAAGAAACAGGTGAAGAAACAATAGGATCAGTATATACACAGTCACGTAATTATACAAAGTAAATTATTAAAATGAACATGTTAGTTATACCTTGTAGAGCTGACAATCTAAACTGGTGGTTTAGTTACAGGTGCAAACAAAAGAAGTGCTACTATACATAGTGGCTGGAGTGCTGATCTATAACCACCACAACTGCCAGTGAACTGTGCCCAAAAATAATTTTATGATGTCGGCAGCTAGGAACAGGAATATTTTATTGACAATTAGAACAATCACTCTAAACTTTTGCCTTGCAGACTCATATACCATTGGAAACATATTTTTTTGTGGGGGTTTGTTTCCTGCAATCCAAAAAAAAAGATTAACATTGTACATGACATTTTGTTCCTGAAATCGAATGATTCTCCAGTTATTGTTTCATACAGTGCATGTCTGACTGGACATTGTCCCAAGCATTGTATCCATGATTTTGACTTTATTCAGTTTGATTTATTTTGCACTTAACCAGGCAGGGAAGGAAAGGGAGAAAGAGAGAGAAAAACCATATGCAGGCAACGGGCAAACCATGCTTCATTTTTGATTTTGATAATATCATCAGTATTAAGAAAAAAAAGTTTGTTTTTTTCTATAGAAAATGGGGACACTTTTAGCATACACACAGCTGTCATCCAGAAAGCTCTGAATTAAGAGCAGGCTATTTTTCATAGAGTACATTTTAAGCAACTCATTTAAATTTTTAGAAATGATTCCCTTTTTCTCTCTGTAATAATAACACAATATAGGTATGGGATCCCTTAACCCGTTATCCGTAAATCTCTGAATTACGGAAAAGCCATCTTGCATAGACTCCATTTTATCCAAATAATCCAAAGTTTTAAAAATGATTTCCTTTTTCTCTGTATTAATAAAACAGTACCTTGTACTTGATCCAAGCTACCATATAATTAATCCTTATTGGAAGCAAAACCAGACTGTTAGGTTTATTTCATTTTTACTGGTAGACTTAAGGTATGAAGATCCAAATTATGGAAAGAGACATTATTTGGAAAATCCCAGGTCCCGAGCATTCTGGATAACAGGTGCCATACTTACCTTGCTCCTTCATTCCATATTGGTTGCAAAACAATCCTGTTGGGATTTAATGTTTAAATGATTTTTGCAGACTTCAGTATAGAGATCCAAATTACAGAGAGAGCGATATGGGATCAGTTATCCAGAAAGCTTCTAATTACAGAAAGGCCATCTCTTATAGACTCCATTTTTTTCAAATAATCCAAATTCTTAGCAATAATTTCATTTTTCTCTGTAATAATAAAACAATACCTTGTACTAAGATATAATTAACTCTTATTGGAAGCAAAACCAGCATATTGAGTTTATTTCATGTTTATGTAATTTACTGGTAGACTTAGGGGGAAATTCTCAGGTGAAAATTCACCAGTGACGGCTTCGCGCCTTCGCCACACTTCAACAGGCGCAACTTCACATAGACAACGCTAATTCACTAAGTTGCTAAGTTTCGTCGCCGGCGCAGGCATAGCGAAGTTGCGAAGTGGCGAATTTTTACCAGCTTTCGCCACTCCGCCCTTTAGTAAATTTTCCCCTTAGGGTATGAAGATAGAAACTACAGAAAGATCCTTTATGCGGAAAAGCCCAGGGAGCAAATTCACTAACCTCCGGAAAATCACCAGCGACGGCTTCGCTCACGTTGCCACATTTTGCCAGGCGAAAATTCGCCAGGACAACGCTAATTCACTAAAATGCAAAGTTGTGTCCGCGGCCCGAACGATGGCTAAGTTTCGCTAGCGTTAGTTCGGCAAGCAAAGCGAAGTTGTGCTAGCGTTGGCTAATTTGCATACGGTGGTAAGTTAAATTTCAATGGACGTATATGTTGCAGCAAATACATTACACTACACAAACCCAGGGAACCTTAATAAAAGAAAATAGAGTTCTTATAATGCCCTACACATAAGCCCAGTGTATAGTTTATGTGCCATAAACCTTTCACCATGAAAAACTGAAAAGTCGCCAGCATTTTTTGGGACTCTATCTCCTTCGCTAGTGAATTTACACCTGTGCCTGTTAGTAAATCGGCCAACTCTCGAAATGACTCGTTAGTCACTTTGCACTTTAGTAAATTTGCCCCCAGGTCTCCAGCGTTCTGAATAACAGGTCCCATACCTGTATAATACAAATGTGCTTAGGGAGCTGTTTATGAAAATACAATTTACAAAAATCATGGTGTGTATGTTTTAAAAAAAATAAATGTGCCCCTCTTTCAGATTTAAAAAAACAGAGATTTCTTTATAATTACATAATAAACCATATTATGTAATTTATCTTTCCATAAGGCTAAATAGTCCAAACTTAGTGGATAGGTTACTTGGCAACAGTCACCAGAATGAAAATCAAACAAATGTGAGTAATTAAGATTAGAAGTACAGAACGCAAGAGGGGAAACCTAAAACAATTAGAAGAGCCAACAATTAATATAGCAGTGCAAACAACTAGATGATAGTACAGAACAATAACATAAACTGCAATAAATAGTAATGTGCATCAAATACCATAAATTTGCTAAGATCTAATTAGCCTTAGAGATACATAATGCTCCGTGTATGAGAGTTCTTTTTCCTTGTTTGAAAACCAATGGATCTGATAAGATACAAACCACAGTCTTGTTAGGGTATAATTTACCCTTCCCCTCCCTGCTGAATTCCTTAATAAATCTGTGTGGTATTTACCATCCCACCCAGAAATGATTCCATCCTAGGTTTGTCCATTTCCAGTGATTGTTTTCTTTTGTTTTTAAACGTTTTTTATAGATCACACCCTTTACTATGTGTGTCATTCGGTTTCTCTGTTAAGGGGATACTGCCGTAGCCATAACAAAAGTAAAAAGGAAGGCAATTTAAAAAAAGCTCTGCAGTTTACAATTTCAGCAATATGGTTGCTAGGGCCCAAATTAGCCTAGCAACCATGCATTGATTTGAATAAGTACTGAAATGTGAATCTAAGAGAACTTGAATTGAACAATGAATACTAAAAAGTAGCAATAACAATACATTTGTAGCCTTACAGAGCATTTGTTTTTTAGATGGGGTCAGTGACCCCAATTTGAAAGCTGAAAAGATTCACAAGGCCAATTAAAAAGTTTCTTAGAATTAGCTATTCTATAACATACTTAGTTAAAGGAACAGAAACATCAAAAAATTAAAAGTGTTTTAAAGTACTGAAAATATCATGTACTGTTGCTGATCTGTTTGCTTCAGAAACACTACTATAGTTCATATAAACAAGCTGCTGTGTAGCAATGGTGAAATTGAAAAAGGCTATATGGCACAGGTTAAATAGATATAGAGGAAAAGTAATTCACCAGCACAACTAATGCTAGCAGGGGAAAACCCTTGCTAGTTTATTATGGGATACAACGTTTCGGGGCTGAACCCCTTTTCTTCTATACTAGGTCGCCGATTCCTCTCTCTTATCAGTCACGGCCAGGGTGTGTGAGTGTAATCCTTTTTCTCCACAGGTTAAATAGATAACACTATTATGTTCTACAGAGCTTATTTGTAACTGTATCTCCTGTGTAACCTGAGCCTTTTCTCCTTTGAATGGCTGCCCCCATTGCTACACAGCAGCTTATTTATATAAACAATAGTAGTGTTTCTGAAGCAAACACACCAGTTTTACTAGTGCAGTGAAACACTGCATTATATTTGTATTACTTTAAAACAATTTCATTATTTTGATGTTACTGTTCCTTTAAAATAAAGGTAAACCACTTTACTAAAGTCTGAATTTTTTTGTTATACAGACCACTGGTTGTTGTAGGTGACCATGCCAGAAATAAGTATTCACTTTGTTAACTATGCTGGCAACATTAGGGGTCAGATTTACTAAGCTCGAGTGAATAATACGAATGGAAAAAAATTCGAATTTCGAAGTATTTTTTTGGGTACTTCGACCATCGAATTGGTTAAATTTGATTGAATTTGATCAAATCGAATGATTTGAAGTAAAAATCGTTCGACTATTCGACCATTCGACCATTCGATAATCGAAGTACTGTCTCTTTAAAAAATATTCGACTTCATACTACGCCACTTTACACCTACCGAGTTGTATTGTTAGCCTATGGGGACCTTCCCCAGCACTTTTCTATTTTTTTTTGGATCGAATAAAAATCCTTTGATCGATCGCTTAAAATCGTTGAGGAAGGCCCTGTACAAAAGAGCTTACAGTCTAAAGGGAAGGGAATAAGAGACAAGGTGTGGGAGTGGGCAAGATCAGAATTAAGTGAGTGAGAGACGTAGTACTGTATGTGGTATTGCGTTTCGTAGTTAAGCAGAGTGAGGGTAGGCTTCTCTAAAGAAGTGCATTTTAAGAGATCTTTTGAAAGCAGAAAGGTTGGGAGAACGTCGGACAGACTGTGGGAGAGAGTTCCAGAGTAGGGTTGCAGCCCTTGCAAAGTCTTGAATGAGAGCATGTGAGGAGGTAATGAGAGGAGAGTTGCATAGCATTGACAGATATTTTGCTCACAGATTATTTCCCCACTGTATGTAGGGTTGCGACCTTTTCATGAAAAAAATACCGGCCTTCCTATATATTTATCTTTTTTCCCTATTAATAACATTGGGATCAACCATCATTTTTACCGGCCAGGCAACCCTAACAGTATGTGTGGTGATTTTATTTTCTAGACTGCAATATCAGGGACAGGGTCAGACTAGGGGGCTCTGGCCCACTGGGACTGCTGTCTCAGGGGCCCCCCTCCGACCCCTTGCCCGTACCGCAAAACCCCCTGCCGCAATCCTCTCCACGACAGCCGGTCCCCCGGGTTTTTTTCCGGTGTCCCACTGGCCCAGTCGTACTCTGACAGGGTCTTATTTGCAGAATATATCTATGTCTAACGAAGCTATGAAAGAGCCATTGCATTTTTAAAATAATAATGGAATCATTTTGAGACTCACATAACAAGCATTTCAGGAGAAGTTTGCAGGGAAATGGCAGGAAACAATAACAGCACCTATTCTCTATTATGCAAAAGAAATCTCGCTTCCAAAGAAGCAGCAGGTGTCAGTGTAACAGTGGATTATGGAAACCACACTGCAGGTTTGATCTGAACCTGAAATCATTTCAAGATAAAATGAGCAGACAGGGTCAGTCAGGTCACATCTAACATTAGGTTCTGTATTTCTGTGCTTGCATCATGCAGCTCCGCAAAGCAAGGCAAATGCCTTCTGGACAAACATGTGACTGGAGCAGAAAAAAAAACCTTGTGCTTGACAGAGCAAATTCCATGTGAGAAAACAAAGTTCACTTTGCTTAGATAATATGAATGAAAGACAAACAACAAGTGTTTGGAATCTACTTAAGGCAGAACCTAAATTACACTTACCAAAGTTAGATGCTAAAAGGCTCTGGAGCGTAAAGGTCGGTTCATCTCTTTCTGTATATAATTCTACTTATACTCTTGATTTCTCTTCTCCGTCTATTAGATTATTTCACCTTCCTTCTGTCATTCCATGCTAGATTACGAAAAGTGATATGAACTGTCAATCCATCTGCCTCACTCTGTATATTTTCCTCATGAGTTCATAGAAAATAGAAAATATATGTTATTATTTGTTGTAAGACATGATAGAATAAAGAAATGCTTTGGATTGTTGGTTATTGCATAGAAATCTGCATTCCATATGGACCAGTATTGTACTAAGAGGGTTGAAAGCAGGCATACAACGCTATTCATAACATACAGCCCAACTAATTGTTACTTATTAACTTATTGGTTTTCTCTTTCTGTTTACCCCTTTGGATTGACATAAGAAAAGATACCATAAGTGTAACTCATTACTACTCATGTGAACTTATTATCTGTTAAAGGGGTGGTTTATGATTGTGAAAGTTCTCATTCATCCAGGTCATTGTAAAGCTATAGAAATAAGTCAAATCAACTGGACTTGCTGTGTTTTTCTTGAAGACGTTTCACCAGTCATCCAACTGGCTTTCTCAATTCAGAATAACTTGTACATAGGATCTTGCTTCACTATATATCCTCTGGAATGTTGCTCCAATCAGCATAATCTGTTTATCATAATCCACAATGATGTCATTAAATTAGGTATTGATTGTATTAGCAAGATTGTCACTTTGATGTGTTATTAAACCTTCCAGGGAGAGGTGCCAAAACAGCATTGTATATTGGCAGACAATAGATGTTGCACCCCCGCCTCTATTCAAACTTGGTTTTTCAGTTTTTACATATATGGCTTCTTTAACACCTTGAACCAGTCGCTCTCCCAGTCTAGAATCTGGACTTGGCAGTCTTCAAACATGTGTCCTTTTTCTTTTAGATGTAGGTATAGGTGTGAGTTCTGACCAGAGGAGCTGGCTCTTCTGTGCTGCGCCATACGCTGGTGTAACTGTTGTTTGGTTTCCCCCACATACAAATCAGAGCATTCCTCACTGCACTGCATACTGTACACTCTTCTTGTGCTTTGGGGTTGAGTCACCCCCAGCTACATATGGGAGGACCAAGTTCTTTCTCCTGTCCTGTTTTCCACCTTCACCGGTAGTGAAGTGAATGTTGTTTTAGCACCTCTGCCTGGAAGGTTTAATAAAACATAAAAGCTCCAATCTTACTAATACAATCAACACCTATCTTAATGACAGCATTGTGGATTATGAGAAACAGATTATGTGGATTGGAGCAACATTCCACAGGATATATAGCGAAGCAAGATCCTATGTACAAGTTATTCTGAATTGAGAAAGCCAGTTGGATGACTGGTGAAACATCTTTAAAGGGATACTGTCATGGGAACATTTTTTTTTTCAAAATGAATCAGTTAATGGTGCTGCTCCAGCAGAATTCTGCACTGAAATCCGTTTCTCCAAAGAGCAAACAGATTTTTTTATATTCAATTTTGAAATCTGACATGGGGCTAGACATATTGTCAATTTCCCAGCTGCCCCAAGTCATGTGACTTGTGCTCGGATAAACTTCAATCACTCTTTACTGCTGTACTGCAAGTTGGAGTGATATCTACCCCCTCCCTCCCCCCCCCTAGCAGCCAAACAAAAGAACAATGGGAAGGTAACCAGATAGCAGCTCCCTAACACAAGATAACAGCTGCCTGGTAGATCTTAGAACAACACTCAATAGTAAAAACCCATGTCTCACTGAGACACATTCAGTTACATTGAGAAGGAAAAACAGCAGCCTGCCAGAAAGCATTTCTCCCCTAAAGTGTAGGCACAAGTCACATGACTGGGAGCAGCTGGGAAATTGATAAAATGTCTAGCCCCATGTCAGATTTCAAAACTGGATATAAAAAAAATCTGTTTGCTCTTTTGAGAAATGGATGTCAGTGCAGAATTCTGCTGGAGTAGCACTATTAACGGATGCGTTTTCAAAAAAAAAAAATTCCGATGACAGGATCCCTTTAAGAAAAACACAGCAAGTCCAGTTGATTTGACTTTTTTCTATAGATAAAAGGGTGGTTCACCTTTAAGTTGTCCTTTAGTGTATTATAGAATGACCAATTCTAAGCAACTTTTCAATTGTTTTTTTAAGTATTAGGCTTTTTCTTCTGACTCTCTCCAGCTTTCAAATGGGGGTCACTAACCCCATCTAAAAACAAATGCTTTGTAAACTACAAATTTATTTATTGCTTCTTTATATTACTCATCTTATTATTCAGGCCTCTCCTCTTTATATTCCATTCTCTAATTCAAATCAATGCATGGTTGCTAGGTAATTTGGACCCTAGACACCAGATTGCTGAAATAACAAACTGGAGAGCTGCTGAATAAAAAGCTAAATAACTAAAAAAAACACAAATAATAAAAAATAAAAAACAATTGCAAATTGTCTCAGAATATCACTCTCTATAAATCATACTCTAAGTTAACTCAAAGGTGATCAACACCTTTAATGTCCCTCCCTAATTTTGTTTAAGATTATATACTGTACTTGTATTGGGTTATTGAGGCATTTGGACAGTTATCATCAACTAAGTGAGAGAGTTCCAGATTATGAATTCAGCATTTTGTCTATATTGTAATTTGGGGATTAATAACAACCTAAGGGTTGGGGTTATTACTTAAAATGATATAAATATGTAACTGCACATTCAATAAAGTGCAGTAGCCCAAATGATTGCTGCTATATAAATCTACTGGATGTTTTTCCTCTGCATTTTATAATTTTTATAAAAGTACAAGTATAGGATTCATTATCCAAAAATCTGTTATCCAGAAAGCTCTGAATTACAGGAAGGCCATCTCCCATAGACTGCATTATAATCAAATGATTCAAGATTTTAAAAAGGATTTCCATTTTCTCTGTAATTATAAAACAATACATGGTACTTGTACCCAACTATGATATAAATAATCCTTACTGGAGGCAAAACAATCCTTTTGGGTTTAAATAAAAAATATTTTTTTTTTTTAGTAGACAAGTTTTGGTGATCCGAATTATGCAAAGATCCCCTTATCTGGAAAAATCCAGGTCCCAAGCATAACAGGTTAACATAACATTAACATTGCGGCAGCTGGGAAACCTACAGATACAGAACAAAAAATGGGAATTGTGCTACGTTCAATGCTAAAACATAACATTTTGGATAGTCCCATGTACACTGGGCATTAGAAATAAATTGCTTTATTATTTCTTTCCCACCCAGCTGATCCTTCTAGTGAGCATGTTTGGGCTAAAAGGCCCCAGCACTGGTACTGTCAGAATTTCTATTTACAGTCAGATGGAGGAGTCAGGAATGAATATTGTGTGTCTGCCATTAAAACGTAATTATTAAAACTAAACCAAACTAGAGCTGACCTATAATGGCCTATAATGATTGCGTATAATCTACCTTTATTAACATGACATTCATAAACATGAACTGAAAATGGCAAATACGCATCTGCACCTGGAAGTTGCCATATTTCCATCTCTGAAGCTGAGTTTAGCATGATAAAAGAACAAAGTGTTAGCTATATACAGAAGGAATATAAATTAGGACAGACTTGCCTCATTGCCCCCGAGAAAGTGTGATATTAATGTGTTGAAACATCCCTTATCATAACATTTCCCCATCAAGACCAGATCAATAATAAACATTTCAGATAAATTAAAGCTTCAACAATCAAACCCTAACTGTTCTGCTTTGTGAAAGGGTGTATTTTACAAAGAAATTGCATTCTAATTCCAAAGTTTTAGCCAACATTTATTGTATAATTGTATAACGAACAGGTCTGCTTATTTGCATTTCGTGGGAACCTCCTTGTGTGACCTTTGTATGTTAATAATTAATTCATCTTGCTTAAGTGAATGCCGTCAACACATAACTAGCTCTTTTTAATATCATTTATTCCATGTATTTTTCCATAAAATAAGTTTTCTTTAAGACAGCAATACCATACAGGGTGTATTTATCATAAAGAGAAATATTCTCCTCCATCATGTACTACACAAAAATGAGTTTACTGATACATTTTTGCAGAACATTTGTGAAATTTTCTTCCTTTGATAAATAAGCACCCAACCCGTTTCTCCGCCCAGTCATCATGCCTCTGTATGCTAACTAAATATCATGTTATCACACACCATAATGTGCACATAAACATGGCAGGTTTAATAAATTGTGTTTTCTCTATTCTGGCCTACAGGCTTCTTTTTCCACTCACTGTCAACAATGAACGCTTCCGAATTCAGAAAGAGAGGCAAAGACATGGTGGACTACGTTGCCGATTACCTTGAGCAGATTGAATCAAGACAGGTTTTTCCAGATGTAGAGCCTGGCTATCTCAGACCTCTTATCCCAGATTCTGCTCCAGAGGAAGGGGAGACATATGAAGACATAATAAAAGATGTTGAGAGAGTTATCATGCCTGGGGTAAGGAGAAGTAATAACCTAACAATAATCTTTATGAAAGGGCTTATCTTTTGGATACCAGTCTAAAATGTAATGTTTCTGAAAGCAATGAAGTTTACAAAGTACAACTTCATTGCTCTGTGATACATTTCTGTCTTTATCCCCCAGTGTGGGGATCAACCTGCACAGCAAGATTCGTAGCATCAGTTCCAAGTAAACAGGGAATGAAAGATTATTTGGTTAAATGCTCCTGGCTTTGCCCCAGGTATGTCAATGTAAAGTGCCAGGTCTGGTGTAACCCAATGTTTATTGGAGCAATACAGATCCTCAAGCCTTTTCCCAGCCACAGTGCACAGTTAAGCTGGCCATAGACGGAACGATCCGATCGTACGAAACGTGGATTCTTATGATTTTCGGACCGTGTGTGGAGAGTCCCGACATTTTTCGTCCAGCAGAGATCGGTCGTTTCTGTCGGCTGCCGATAATATCTCTGCGTGTATTGCCGATCGTACGATTTTCAGTGGGAGACTGTCACCAGCTTTGTCAGATATAACTATCGTACAATTGCTGTCAGAGGTAGTACAATGGCTGATCTGTTCTTTTACTACTTTATTTGATCGGAATGGTAAGACTTTGATCTTAATGATTAGTGGAGGGTCGGGAGATGGGAAAGTCCGATAGTACGTTGATTCGTACGATCGGATCTTTGCGTCTATGGCCAGCTTTATGCTGAAAACACACTGAAAACGTGTCCAGAAACAGGAACCAGGACATTTAGGCGCTACTGCAGCAGATATGTAAAAAAAGCCATTTGAAATATCTCCACTTGCCTAATATTCCTAGTTGTTGCTTTATACAGCAGTTTTAAATATGCAACTATGCATTATACTGTAATTCTCATATGGTTTCTAGTTTGTGGGGCCTTTTCAATTTGTTTGAAATCTTTTTTTGATATTGTAGGAGAGTAATTGTCTCATCCACACCCAAAAAAGTAATACAAAAATGTAAACTCAGCAACAACATCACTTGCAGTGGAGTAACTAGATGCTACTAGGCCCCACAGCAAATTAATTTTAGGGCCCCCAACATTTCCAGAGGTTGTCCTGTTTTACCAATATATATTGACATTTCTCATTAATTAGGGCCTCATAGGCCCCCTATACCTCCTGGGCCCCCCTGCAGCCGCAGGGTCTGCTTCCTCTGTAGTTACGCCCCTGATCACTTGACACTCAAAAGAATGATTTTTAAGCCACAAGGAGTGTTCAGGGCATGACTGTTAATCATTGTTTACATGTGATTATGAAAGTCATTACTGCTTATTGGACAACCAGATACACGAACTGCAGTACCATGGTTTTTATATTGGTCTGTATACTTTGCAGTTAGAGATAATGTGGCACTGTGCTAGAAAACGGGCCAGAGTTAGAAAAGATGAGGGGCTGAAAATACATGGTGCCTGAGACACCATCTGAGGGGATAGAGACTTATACAAATCAGGGATGTCCACCCTGCAGGATTCCTACTATTATATGTTACACAATATACTACGTTTGCCCCAAAAAACAAAATATTTGGGCACTGTAAACATAGGGCTGCAGGACTTTTGCCTGACAGAGTGATAAGTCCCCATCTATTTTTGCCTTCAAGGCCACCAAATAGGGAGCAACTTTTAAAATAAATTATACAAATATATACAATATAAGATTCAGAATCTGAATGACATAAATTGAGATTCACATTACATAGTTTATCTCTTTTTATTGATCATAAACAACAGATTACATTACAGTAAGTTATTTTTCAGTAGATTCACTTTACAAGGCAGCATATATAGTCTGTATCATAATGGATTAATAATAATCAGCCCTGTAATATTCGAGATTCATCTCTAACTATGTTTTGCTGATTCTTTGTGACCCCCCTAAGCCTAACTGGCTTTGACAAAAGGCACTGGAGCATTTCTCTTAATGTCATTAGCACTTTATGACTCGGGTCATAAAGGGCCAATGCTAGACAGGTGTATTGCTGGAATGGCTAACTTGAATGAATGATGTATTGACTGACAGACAGGTGCTTTTACATCTGGCTTATTTAGACTAAATTTGATAAGTAGGGCTAATGGCAGTAAATGGCAGATAGCATTAAGATCCATAATAATCTAATCTACAAAATGTACGCAATGACTACACTGAGTTTTATGTTGTAGTAAATGCCATACATGTTTAATCCAGGTAATAAATGCTTTATGTTTCAAAAGCCAAGTTAAAAAAAAAACAAAATCAAGCAATATAACATTCATAACAAGCCATTTGTTCTGTTTGCAGGTTACACACTGGCACAGTCCTTATTTTTTTGCCTACTTTCCCACTGGCAACTCATATCCAGCGCTACTTGCTGACATGTTATGCGGAGCGATTGGCTGCATTGGCTTTTCTTGGGTATGTCTCACCGTGATGGCAATTTTTCATACTTGTAGATCAAGATTTAGTAAAAATTATATTTCTTGAGCATCTGTTTTGTTTATTGTTTTTAATTTTAAACTAATTTCTTTTGTCTTGTCAATTTTACTCAACAAAATAAAGGCTTCAAGTCCAGCGTGTACAGAGTTGGAGACAGTGATGTTAGATTGGCTGGGGAAGATGATAGGCTTGCCAGAGCAGTTTTTAGCTGGCAACAAAGGAGAAGGAGGTGGAGTTATACAGGTATGAATACCAATAATGTATATATTAAAGATCAATTCTAATGGGGATTTGATGAGGTTCTAGAAAATAATAGTTACTAGCCTAGCAATTATACTGGCTTTATTAAAAAAAAAAAAAGGTTGCACTTGACTGAGGTGTGTCTTTTTTCAACCTAAATTACTGTTACGTGACAGCCTTTTTCTGCAGTTGTCAAAGCACATTTTCGGGTGCCGGCAAAGGATTCTCCCCAGGAACCATGGGCCAAGGTACCAAGTTTTATATCATGATCCAATTTCCAACCTTTGCATATTAGTTAAAAAAGAATCCCCAAAACAAAGATCTTTTATTTTTGCCATCATTCTTAATGAAAGCAGTGAAGCCTCTGATTGTCGGCTAATTTCACACTATAAACAATATAAATATAATCTAGTATGGATTTAGTGTAATGTGATGTGTTTTGAGGCCTTTGTAATATTGATTTCCTTTCTCCTCTTCGAATAGAGCAACAAAAAAAAAAAACAAACAAATGTTGTTTTAGGGGAAATGCTAAGAATACTGTGAAACCCATTACAGAGCCAAACTGTAATTGCACTGTTGGCAAACTCCTGCCTGGGAAAATTGGCCTATAATTGCATTTGAAAACCTGCACCTTTCTGATGCATCATTATCAGCTGCTGTGTCTGAAGCAGCACTTGAAACCAGACAGGCAGATGAACAAAAACACTTGGTATATGGGATCACTGCCTCTGAATTTTATTTCTCCATCTACAGTACATGCTTTGCCATGGCAACTACTGTTAACCTTTTCATTTCTCAACACAGCTTAACCCCTGACTTGTTAGATAAGCGTCTGACATAATATTCTCTGGAATTGCTATAATCTTCAAACTGTATTTAAAAAAAAGAGTTTTCATTTGCTAACCTACTATTTAACCCAATCCTAGAAGGGTGCCATTAGTTTGCTCATCCACTTACAACATGGAACCAGCATAAGGTTTTGGACATAATCCTTTTGGTAGAGTAAGACACTCTATGTGGAGTGTATAAAGAACACTAGGCTTTCAAGAACCAGCTCAATAACCAGAGCAATCAATCAGTAACAGCTCTGAAGTCTACTACTAGTTAGAAACTGAAAGCAAAAGGCTGGTTGAGCCTTAAAGTATGCTGCCAAGGAAGCAAGGCGTTTTGTGGCAGTTACTCTGTGACACTGTCCGTCCATGTGGCTCTTTCCAATTCCTTCTTCCCATACTCCTTGGCAGATAAGCACTGGTCAAAAACAACTGCCTCCTTTACTACTAGTACTTGGTACTATAAGTACCTCCTATTGCCATACTGGAGATGTGGATACTAAAGACTGCAATCAGGAATCCGCAGAGAAATAGCTTTCAAACTCTATTCCTGGAATATTTCAAAACTTTGTTCCTAAAATATTTCAAAACATGAAAGAGCATACCACTAAATTTATGTCCCCCCTTCACTTATTTCCTGTACCCATTGGCCAGCTGTACCAAAATTAATGTGATTGAGCCCTCTGAATCCTCACTACAAGTTCACCTTCAGATTTAAATTGCACTGCTCCCTCTATTCACAGCCCATTTCAGTATCCCCAAACAATCGCAGCGGCAAATAAAACACAATGACAATAAAGACTTGGTAAGCTTGACAAGTTTTTGGGTCATGTTTTTGGACCATATGGTCAATCACATCCCTTATTTGACATTCCCAGGGACATATTTTCATGCTTGTGTTGCTCCACAACTCTTTTACATTTGAATGCGCTATATAAATAATGTTCTATATACCAAAATGTAACTCGTACATAATACAGAAATAGACGTATGAATGAGAATAACTCAAAAACAAGAGTAATATAGAAATAGAATTATGAATGAGAATAACTCAAAAACTATAACCATTAAATCCATTGCCATACAGTTCTAGGGTAGGTGGCACATTCCGTTTTAGGGTTTTCTCCACTGCTAGAAATTTTAAGCCAATCACCCCACATGGAAATAGACTATGTTCTATTGTATGCAATTTCTGTGTACTCCTAATTGTATATGGGCAAAATATGCACTAATCATTTGTATCAACCTATTTCCAAATACAAGTATAAAAGTAACAAAAAACATTACAATATCATTTTTATTAACTTGTTATCAAACAAAAAAACATGTTTTTAGTCAACTCTCGATGTGTAAATTATTATATCTTAACTACTGCCTTTGGTTAAAAAGTTTATCTTATGTTAATAATTTAATTTCCTCTGTTTGGTGTGTTTCTTTTTTGAGCAATGCTAACAAGATTAAGGTATAATGATCCATAGACACACTACTGTAACAAGTATTGCTGTGCTTTTGCCTTTTGCAGAAAAGCTGTTTGCGCTACACTAGATTGGAATAAAAAGATTACACTTGTTTGCAGACGCTCTGCAAGAGCCGATACTGATAATACTCATTCAGTAAATATTTAAAAGCTGTCATGCTGCCGTCAGCTGATGATTGCTAAGCATGTGGTTATTGTCAGTGGCTCATAAATCTTATTTAAAATCAGCAGTGAAAGAAAAGCTGCAAGTCTCCCTCTTTATAAGGAGATTGCATTTGCTAGAAGTACAGGATATCATTTTAACCTGGATGTGATCATTATTCCCGTTTTCAAAACCTGCAAAATTATGAATTATTGTTTAGATGTTAACATATGTAATAAGGCTATAAATATTTATACCGGTAATATAACAATCAATTCACATGTATTGGATCTGTTATCAGGAAATCCTTTATTCAGAAAGCTCCGAATGATGGGAAGGTCATTTCCCATAGCCTCAAAATTCAAGTTTTAAAAAACTATTTCCCTTCTGTCTGTAATAATAAAACAGTAGTTTGTATTTTATCCCAACTAAGATTTACTTAAACCTTATTGCAGCCAAAAATTACTTTTTTTAGTAGATTTTTAAGGTATGGAGATCAAAATTACAGAAATACCTCTATATTGAAAACCCAAGTCCCAAGCATTCTGGATTACAGGTCCCTTACCTGTATTATGTTAACTAGATAATCAATATATTAATTTAATATAGTCATCACTGATTTACCAAGGACTGCATTGTCTTTAGGTCCAATTTTGTTATTTGTATTAAAGGGGAACTCCACAAAAGCATAACTTAAGCTTTTTGAAAAGTTAACATCATTTCAAGCAACTTTTATACATCAATTAAAAAATATGCAGACTTTTCATGATTTTTAATGAGTTCTGACAGTTCCCTAAGCCTAGCCTCCTGCTCTTCTGTTAATCTGTTTGACTACTTCTGCTGAGCTGGCTGACTACTATTACTTAGTATCAACAGCCAACTGTCCTAAGACTGCATCCTCCAAACCCCACAATTTCCTGCACACATGATTTCAATAAGGAACAGAACATCACAGTGCAATGCATTGTGTGTTCTGTAGTTCCTGCATGCTGTCTGTAAGCTGTGGAGAAGTTGTTACAATGTGTAACATCAGTGTTTTAGTTCCTCCTTCCCTGCCAGGATTTCAAATGATGCAGAACTGTTAACTAGCTGGATTGCAGCATAGGAATTATCATACTTTTTGAAGAAACTGTGGTTTCTCAGACGGTAACTGTGTTTGGTATATTAGGGGTTTCTGTGTTATGTGGGCCTCTTTATCAAATTTTGGTTTGGAAGCCGGATGTTCCCCTTTAACATTTTGGTCTCTCCCCCTCTATGATGTCACCTGTGAGTTCAGAGTTGTAACTAATGGGTTAGGATCAGGTAAGGGTTCTATTGTTCCTAATCTACTCATCACTAAGGCAGTCGAAGGCATCAGTGTAGCATGACTCTATCATCTGGGGGCATTTGCTAAATGTTTCTTATTATAGCACAAAGAGCCCAGTAATTATCCTAAGAAAGTAAGAGTAACCAGGGCACATTATTTTTAATAAACCTGAGTAGGTATGGTAAAATCTGAACTTTTTTGCTTTGTTGAAAACGTGTGAAACAGCAAAAAAAGTTTGTGCAGCAATTTTTTAACTATACATTACGGATAAGGGAATTTTTTCGGGTGAAACAAGGAAAAATATTTAGGTCATGCCTAAACCTGAGCATTTGTCTAACACAGTTTGGTAACAACGAAAGAAAATCTATGGCAGCATTGCCTAGGCTGTCGGAAAGGTTTGTAATAACATTTGTAAAATCAATTAATTTTAATATAATATAATTGTTACTATTATTACTAACTTATTGAGTGGTAGAATAGTGTGTATTTCCTCTTCTCATTCCCAGGGCACTGCCAGCGAGGCAACATTAATGGCGCTACTTGCTGCCAGAACAAAGGTAACAAGGAGACTTCAAGCAGAAAATCCCAAATTAACTGAAGCAGAGATTGTAAGTCGTATGGTGGCATACTCTTCAGACCAGGTTTGTTTGGTTTTCATTTTTTAACTAGAAATATGCATTGCACAGAGAGCAGTTTGCACATGCTATGGGTACAGGCGCTAGGGCTTTCTTTATGGACCCCAAGGGCACTCTCTTCTGTACCAATAGCAAATGAGCCATTTTATCACTTTGTATCTAAATTTCCACTTCCCCTCTTTGTCTAAATGAGCCTTTCTCTTGTTTAACTCATGTCAAATAAACATTAAAGAAATGTCAGTATAAGTAATGAATCTAACATAAGCACCTCTTGTACAGGATAGGATCTATTACCTGGAATTCTCGGGACCTGGATAAGTGGTCATTCTGTCATGTGGAACACCGTGCTGTTAAAAATATTTAAACATTATGAGACCCAACAAGACTTTTTTGCCAACAATATGTATTTATGGTAGTCTAGTTAATATCAAGTACAGTTATGGGATCCTATAGTAATAAGTCAAATCAACTGGACTTGCTGTATTTTTCTTTTTCCTTGAAGAAGTTTTGCTAGTCACCCGACTGGCTTTCCAGTCAGATGACTAGCACACACTTCTTCAAGGAAAAAGAAAGATACAGCAAGTCCAGTTGATTTGACTTATTAATAGTATAGATATACCATGACCTGAATGATTGAGAATCTTCACAGACATGTTATGAGATCCATTATCCAGAAACCCATTATCCAGAAAGCTCCAAATTACAGAAAGGCCGTCTCCCAGACTCTGTTTTATCCAAACAATCCAAATTTTAAAAAAATGATTTCCTTTTTCTCTGTAATAGTCAAAAGTCAAAGTACCTTGTACTTGATCCAAACTAAGATAAATTTAATCCTTATTGGAAGCAAAACCAGCCTATTGGGTTTATTTAATGTTTAAATGATTTTCTAGTAGACTTAAGGCATAAAGATGATGGAAAGATCCATTATCCAGAGAACCCCAGATCCTGAGCATTCTGGATAGCAGGTCCCATACCTGTACAAGTTACTGGTGCCAATTTTGTACCTAACATCAAAGCTTTACATGTGGTACTCATTCATGCTGATCCTAAAATAGATTAATGATAGTTGTAACCGTTAATCCAATAATGTATTCCACAGCAGAAAAACAAAATTTGAATCCTTTTTTTTTCTGCATGTGATACGCTTCATAGAGTCAGGATTCACACAGCACTATCTCCCCATTGAGCAGTACTGTTTTATTACCGAAAAATGCAAATCAGTCAGAAAAAAGAATTGTTTGCTTTAACAGGAAATGGCTTTGCTGTATTTTGGAACCTTAAATTCTATCATTGCTTTAATTTTTACAATGTGTGATCTATTTGTTCGCCGCAAAAGTTAAAAAGCACTTTTTCTTTGGAAAAAAAACAAAACATCATGCTATGTGGTGGCGTGCTTTAAATGTTAAGCTTGTCTCTTAACCTTGTATGCTGATATTTAATACTTTAACTTGTTTAAAATGTCAGCAGATTATTAAAGTCTTTTCTCTTGAATCCAGTCAAATATTTAATTCCTGCTGGGAATATAAAGGACCTTTGGATTTGTATTCCTACTGTGCGGTAACAAGTCGGATGAGACTGGGTGTGTTTGCACTGCTTTAGGCTAAAAAGGCACGTCTGATTGCTTAGGTTTTATTTCCTGAAAGGGCAACGATACTGCACCTCCCCTTTGCCTTTAGCTGCAGGGCTCTTGCTGTGCAAATTTATTGGAGTGAGCTCTGGTCTTTGTGCAGAATTGTTGATAAGAGATGGGAAATGACAGTTCTTACTAACTAGAGAAGGTTAGAGGGATTTCTAGTGAGTGTAGTGACCTATGTTAAAGCATACTGCAGATAACCTTATATTTCATTGAGGAAAAAAAGCTTCTTTTTTAATGAATGTCATATATCTGTATTATTATCATAATGCTAAGATGAAAAACAGTGACATGAGCCTCAAAGCAAAGATTTCAACAAGCTGTGTGCTAAAATATGCATGTATATTTCTATCTCAGTCTTTTATGTCTATGCAAAATGTCTGATACACAGGTCAATATATAGTATATATAACGACCATATTGTATGGTCATTGAACACCTCATGACTTATATTTATGGTTTAAAATAAATATATATATATATATATATATATATATATATATATATCTATATTGAATAATATCACCTTTATGTAATTATTATTATAAGTCACTGAGGCATTCCATGACCATAAAAAAGCACAAGGCTGGGCACTGATTATAACTGATGACATCACTATGCACCATTTCATAAGGATATAATTTACAGGATATTCGTTGCTCTTGTGTATTATCTATCTGTGTGAATTGAGATGTGCAATGCAAGTGCATGTGCATAAGGAGTCCAAGACTTTTTCTGCAACATATGGCCGCGGCTGTGAGAAGATCACAACATGGAGCTAATTTCTTTTGTATTCGCTTAAACCAGCACTTTTGGAAATTCCTGGAATCATTCCTAGAAAGCAAGATATTTCTACATAAAAAAAATCTTTCCTAAGTCAAAAATTTCATTTTCAAGGAACAAAATACGACTTTAACCTTTAAATCACCAAAAAAATTGTCAAAAGGGTGGTTCAGGTTCATGTTGACTTTTAGGGGCAGATTTATTAAGGTCCAAATTGTAAATTCGAATTTTTGAGTTGGATTTTTGGTCAAAATGTACAAACTCAAGTTGGGAATAATTCAAACTCAAATTCGAGATTCATCAAACCTTGACCCTTGAAATAACTCAAATTTGCCTATTCAACGCCCGCCAAGTCAATAGCAGAGGTCCAGTAACCTATTTGAAGTTGTTAATAGCCTTTCTGACATTCAAGGTTTTTTTCGGAGAAAAAACTCGATTCGAGTTTAGTCGAATTCAATTCGAATCCGATTTGAGTTTTTGGGTCCGAAATATTTGTTCGAGTTTTTTCTTAAATAACCTTCCATTCGAGTTGTGAGTATATTCAAATTTATTAGAGTTCACATGAATTATTAGAAGTCACATCAATTCAAAATTCGACCTTTGATAAACCTGCCCATAAGTGTGTTATAAAATGGCCAAAACACCTTTAGCAACTTTTCAGTTGCTCTTAATTTTTTTATTTCTTATAGTTTTTTAATATTTTGTCTTTTTCTTCTTCTTCTTACTCTTTTCAGCTTTCAAAAGGGGGTCACTGATCCCATCAGCTAAAAACTATTCCTCTATAAGGCTACTATTTTATTGTACTTTTTATTAGGTATCTTTCTGTTTGGCTCCTCTCCTATTCATAGCCAGTCTCTTATTTAAATCAATGTATGGTTGCTAGGGTAATTTGGACCCTAGCAATCAGAAAGCTGCGGAAATTCCAGTCTGGAGAGCTGCTGAACAAAAAGCTACATAATTAAAAAACCACTGTAAATAAAAGTGAAGACTTTTAGCAGGTCATGTCAGAAAATCAAACTAAAAGTTAATCTGAAAGTGAACAACCCTTTTAAGGCAATACAAAAAATGATGTAAAGTAGTGGTTCAAAAACTATGGGGCTGGCCCCTCTGTTGAGGCCTGAAGCAGTGGTTGGGGAGGCTGAAAATTTGGAGAGAATGACTATTTGCTTTTCTAGAAGTGGGTGATTTGAGTGGGAACACACTTATTTGCTGTTCTACATATTGTTGGAAATATGTCTAATTATGTCATACTCTAATGTCATCCTACTGTATATCTATAATCATCTTATGCACTAAGGGAGCCTGGACAAAGGTTCAACCTCCAAAGGCTTGAACCAAAACATTGTAACAACCACTGATGCAGAGAACAAACACACTACAATAAGCAGGACTTTTGTTTCAAAGAAAATCTTTTTGCATGTATTGGTTATTCCATCAAGTGCATCACTTGCTTATTTTGTGTTGCAAGCCAACTAGCTTACAATTGCTGCTTCTCAGAAAGGAAGTTAAATAATCATCAATATCTGTGCCTAACCAGAATTCCCAAGATTTACCATTTTTTCTGCTTTAGTATGCTTTTGTTTTCATAAGACTAAAAATGACATAGGACAAAAAAATCTATTTTATCCTATTGGTATGAAATATATTTACAGAAGTAAACCACCTTATTATAATCCCAGTTGCAATGTTCTGACCCCCTCCCTGGGTTCTCCTTTGCCAGTGCATACAGAGCCATGTTAATGTGGTTCTTGCCAAGTGGTTTCTATGTAAGGGACAGCTTTAATTAAAAGGAGATCAATAAAAGAGTCCACACTTAATACCCGTTGAGCCTCCTCTTATTCATTTGTGCTCCTCATTTCTCTATTGCTCCTAAATAAAAGCAGTGTCTCCTCAGGGGATTTAGGCTGGGCACACTCATCACTACATCTTCTCAGCTGCCCAGCTCTGCCCCACCTAACTTGCTGTAACAGAATATCTTCTTCCACACCCGGTGCAATTTTTTTTTGGGGGGGGGGGAGCACTGAAAAAAGCAAGATGTTATATTTTTCTTACAGGAATTGAATATTGAAACCTATAATAACAAATTAACACTCCTTCTGCAGAAGTTTCCTATATTTTCTTTAAAGGAGAAATGGCTTTAATACGAACATGCTTATTCATCGATAAAGGATGCTTAATAATTACATTTTAGAAATATAATTTCTTACTTGGTTTTGCAAATTCACATTTTCCCTGCCTGTAAACAACAGTATTGCTTTGCAGATGAAAAGAAACAGCCTGTTTTGTCTGTGACTCATAGCATTAAGGTAGCCATACACGCACCAATATTATTTTGTACGAAATAAGTTTCTTATGATATTCTGTGCGTGCATGGCAGTAGGCAAGCTGACTGATATCGGTTGCACAACTTTATTAAAGATTTACTTAATATATAAGCACCATAAACAAAAAGCTAATAGAGATATATGAAACCAATTTATTAAACATATTGCGAGTAGGAGCAGATTGGACAGACTGTTCTTTAGCTTGAACAAAATTCACTTAATTGTATTACGTACCAGGCTCAGTAACAATTTAGGTGCCTACACAAAACAAAACCCTTGTGACACTTTGGGCTCTAACTAAAACACAGGGTATTGTCCTCTCTAGGACTGGTCCTCTTCTGGAATTCACAGCTAAAATCAAAATGTAACTCCACAGAGTGACTATAACTTTTTTTTCTTTTTTGAAATCAGCAGCTCTCCACACTGCTTCATTCTTTCCACACAGTTCTTAAATCTCTCTCTCTCTCTCTCTCTTTCTCAGCAGCTCTCTAGCAGTTCACTACCTTCTAATTATCCTTCAGGGATTTAATGCTTTCAGAATCACAGTACATTAGGGAGTATGAAAGAAAGTGGGGAGACAAATATCTCCCTCAAATGCTTGGTGACTATATTAGAAATATTTACTATTAATATGTATTTAATAAAGTCATGTGATTTCAGGCACACTCATCAGTGGAAAGGGCTGGACTGATCAGTGGAGTACGGATGAAGAAGATACCATCAGATGAAAAATTTGTAGCTCGTGGTCAGGCTCTTAAAAAAGCTTTAGAAGAAGATAAAGCAGAAGGCCTCATTCCAATTTTTGTAAGTGTAACTTTACATGTATTATCAAATGCTTAAAATAAATGTCTATGTCTATAGAACCTGATTTTGTTTATACATTTGGAATAACTATTTTCTACAAATCATATTAATAGGGACATAAACCCCTGTGTATGTCTAACATTTACTCTCACTACAAAAGGGCTCATTCTGAGCCCTTTTGTAGTTAATGGTATTGTTTCTATTTCAGTTTTTGAGATGTTTATGTATAAAATACTTGATTCATTTGTACCCGGCAATGTATATTTTTATGGAATGAAACAATAAAATAACCTACTTACCTGTCGGGAAAAACTGTAATACACTATATAGAATTTCTATCTTTATTTAGACATTGGGGATTCTATATCGAACAAGTGCACCAGACTCAGGAACATTTTTTGTATACTCTGTGGATCGGTGGATTCACATAAATCTCTGGTGCTGCTGACCATTGGTATCTGTGCAGTGCTCACACCTGATTGACATTAATAAATATTTGGTAATACAGGTGTTACATCAATGACCCAGTGCTCCCCGCTGACTGTGTGTACTCAACCCAACTTGATCAAATCTTTGTTCAAGGTCTAGTAGAAAAAGCAGTGAGATACATAGGATATTAATCAGTGATACGTAGTAACTTTAAGCCTGGGTCAGCTGAAACTGCTATGTGTCTGAAACTTCTGTAATAACTTTAAATTAAAGCATCCTCACTTCTGGCAAAAAGAGGAGTTCATAACTCTCATTTGCAACCATTCAATAATGAGTCAATTAAAAAGCATCATGTTTTTATTTTATTATTAATTTTACTTTTTAAGTGGATGTCCTTTTTTGCCCTTTAAAGGAGAAGGAGAAGTCGATAATCACCTGGAGGTGTATTTACTTACCTGAAACCCCAGGCTGGTGCTCCTATCAGCAGAACACTGCACTGGCCCGGGGTTATTCCAGCGAGCACTACATAGTTCTCCTCTTCCGGCTTCCGGTAGAAAAGCCAAATTTTTATTTAAAGTTCGGCTTTTCACTCTAAGGGCTCTTACAGATGAGCGTTTTTACCTGCGCTCCCCTGCGCTCAGTTTTTCTGCGTTCAGCCGCAGGGGAGCGCAGGAATAGACACATTACATTTTTTCCAATGAACACAGGAAAAATGCAGCATGTTGCGTCTCAACCTGCGTTCGGCGCCTACACGTGCCTGTGCGAGTACAGCCCCATTGGAAAAAATGTAATGCGTCTATTCCTGCGCTCCTCTGTGGCTGAACGCAGAAAAACGGAACGCAGGGGAGCGCAGGTAAAAACGCTCGTCTGTAAGAGCCCGCATGCGCAGCCGCGAGAAGACAGAAGAAGCCGGAAGAGAAGCATTCCGTGTGCTCACCGGAATAACCCCCGGGCCGGTGCAGTTTTCTGCTGGTAGGAGCACCGGCCCGGTACTTCATTACCTTTTTTGTTTTAATTTTATTCTTGGTAGCATTTTGGACCTTAGACTTGGTGAGAACTCACATCCATAATGGTTTCTAACATTATAGCTTTTCAGCAGACACTGTAAAACGAAATTCACTGAAAAAATGGTGTAAAAAGCAGAGTAAAATAAATAAATGGTGAATTTATCAAGGTGTGAGTAATTTTGCGCCATGAAAAACACCAGATTTGCCGACGTTATTTTATATTGTTTCCGACGGTCACTCTAAGTCAAACCGCGTAAAAAATGTACGTAATTTTGTTGTGTGGTGAACTATCCTAATGTTTTTTATACAGCATGATAAAATATGCTCCTAAAGCTCCCCATAGACGCGACAATTCTTCTTGCCGAACGACCGATTTTAGGGAAGCCCGACCAATCCTTCGAAATTATTGTACGGTTAGTGGTATTTTTCGGCCGACATCTGTCGGGAAATTGATCGGCCAGGTCAAAAAATCTTTGTCGGTCCCAGTGCAATCTATCTATGTTTGCAGGGCCAAGCAGGCAGCTCCCCTTTGTTTTCCTGGCAAATTGGTCTTTTTAGTTGATGGTAAATTCTACAATCATTCTGAGAAGATCGTGGTCTCACGATCAGGATCTGATCTTTTAAAAATCTCAACATCTATGGCCAGCTTAACAGTTGTAGTATTAGTTGTTAGTAACAGTAAACAAGACAGTTAAATGCAGGTCTGGACTGAGAATTAAAATAGGCCCTGGAATTTCAGTTACACAGAGGCCCAAACAGCCCCCACTAGCCCACTAAATACTGACTGTCTATGGCACCTTATAGCAGCCCCTCTGGCATTTGCCAGAACCTACAGATTGAGTACCCTGTAGAGTTCCACAGTTTTTCTCTCTACTTAACACTACTGATACAAATAATAAAAACATCCTTGAAATCGTTCAATAGATTCTGTCCACTACACTAAGGGGCACATTTACAAAGCTCGAGTGAAGGATTCAAAGTTAAAAAAATTTGAATATCGAATAGGCTACTTCGACCTTCGACTACGACTTTGATTTGAATGATTCAAACTAAAAAAAACTTTGACTACCTACTTCGCCACTTTAAATCTACCAATATTAGCATATGGGGACCTTCCCCACAAGCTTTCTAAGCTATTTCTGATCGAAGGAAAATCTTTTGATCGATGGATTAAAATCCATAAAAACAATTTTTCCTTCGATCGATCGATCAAAGTATTTGCGGTAAATGTTCGATATTCGAAGTCGAAGGATTTTACTTCGACGGTCAAATATAGAGGGTTAATTAACCCTTGATATTCGACCCTTAGTAAATGTGCCCCATGGTATATACTTTATACATCATGCTGTGATTCAATATATGTTAAAGGGGAACTATCATGAAATTGTAATATAGGCTTCCTCATACTGAAATAAGAAACTTTCTCAATACAATCAATTAAAAATTCTGTAGTGTTTCTGAAATAATAAAGTTAATGTTCACTATCCCTCTCTCAGCATCTGTTTCTCTTGATTATGTCTTCATTCAGCAGTTGGGTGTCAGATATTCATTGACAGTTAGATCCAATGTATCTTAAAGGGGGCTTCTTTTGCCTAGAACATGTATTAGAGCTCACTCAAATAACTGATTCCAGTACAAACAAAATCTAACAAAATAACTGCATTTTTCACAAATTCTGCATGTAGAGAGACAGGATTTCTGGTGATTTTAATAGAGTGAGCTCTAATACATCTTCCAGGCAAAAGTATGATGAAGTATGATCAGTATGATGAAGCTTATATAAAATTTTCATTTTCGCAATAGTTCCCCTTTTAAAATGAAGCACAGACATACAGGAAACATCAATACTTTTAGGGGGTTATTGAATAAAATCCGAATTTATTTCATTATTTTTATTTAATCTTTACAATTTTTTTGGACTTTTCAATGCTACATAGAAATTCTAGGACTAATCATTGTTTCATATTTTTCACCCGAGAATGGTCCATACTGTATATGATACATTTGGGCAGTTTTTCTTAGTAAATATGGCCTTATATTAAATACATACTTATTATCTCTTTTTAAAACTGTTTTAGTTCTGTAGCCCTTGGTGTTAAAAATCTTCCCTATTAAAGTGCTGCATTTTCTTTAGGAATTAAAACTTGACATCTCAGACTAAAGATCTCTTTATCCTTTTCCTGTCATGTAAAAATCAATTGTTGATATGCTCTATAAATGTCTGCTTTCCGAAAAATTAATGGATCATAATAGTTTTTATTTACTGTTGGGTTTTCATGTTTAAATTTGTCCCATTAATATTTCTATGGCAATAAATATGATTCAACATGCATAGTTTGTTGGCAGTATCTTAAGATAAACTATAACAAGTTTTTCATCTATTTTTCCGTAGTTCTGTGCCACTCTTGGGACAACGAATTCCTGCGCATTTGATAACCTAATGGAACTGGGACCTGTCTGTGAGTTTTTAAATACTGTAAACTCAAGTTAAAAGACTGATAAACCTGGGAAACTGTTAAGGAAAACAATTTCCCCAATGTGTTTAGAACGTTGTTGTCTCAAAAGATTTCCGTCTCTATTGATGACAGAGATCAAGTTATGGTGCAGGAACATAAAAGTACTTCAAAGGAGTTGTAGTGCCATGCTTGGTTATTATTGGCTAATTTAATAAAACATTATTCTAAGCAACTTTGCAATATACATTCATTACAAATTTTTGTAATGTAATGCTATTGAAAGCAGTTGTATCTGTCACTTTTTTTGCCTGGTAGGCTCAGACTGTTGAATAATGTAAGACAAGGCAGCTGATTAACAGACCTGTCTTTGCTGGGGAACTACGACTTTTGCAACAATGTTTAAAAAGTAACAACCTGGAGTTAAGTAAATACTGCTTTCAATAGCAAGTGTTTAATACACATTTTTAAATGTGTCAATTTCGTAAAAACTAGCGATGCACCAAATGCAGCATTCGGCTGAAACACATTTTTCAGGATTTGGATTTGGCTCAATAATAAGGGCAGATTTACTAAGCTCGAGGGATAAATCCTTTGATTGATCCCTTAAAATCGTTTGATCAAATTAGCGGTAAATCCTTCAAATTCGATATTCGACTCATGATAAATCTGCCCCTAAGTGTTATCAACTGTACCATATCTGCACCCTTAGGGGCAGATTTATCAAGGGTCGATTTTCGAGTGTTAATAAACCCTCGAATTCGACCCTCAAAGTAAAATCCTTCGAATTCGAATATCGAATTCGAAGGATTTACCGCAAATACTTTGATCGAATGATCGAATAAAAATCATTTGATCGAGCGATAAAATAACGATTCCAATGATTTAAGCGAAGCGATTTCTTTTTAATTCAAATTATTCCCTCGAGCTTAGTAAATCTGCCCTTAAAGTCATATTATATATTTTTGATTCACAGTTGATACTACTGTATCTTGGATTTCTGTATAGTATGATGATCTCTGTATAGTAAAGTGAGGATAGCATGGTTGGCAATCATATCTACATTTCTACAATTCTTATGCCAAATTTTAGCACTCTTTAATAAATGGATAATTAAAAATGTTCCTGTTCCGACAGGTAATGCTGAAAATATATGGATGCATATTGATGCGGCTTATGCTGGTAGTGCCTTTATCTGCCCAGAATTCAGATATCTCATGGAAGGAGTGGAGGTAAATGCATATGTTTTTTTCCCTTCTATCTCAAATACTGAAAGCAACTGATACATTAGAGAATATAGGCTACGTTAACCAGTTCCATGGCAGAGCCCTTCACTTGTGAGCGTGCATGCTGGGCTTTGCAGCTTAAAAACTTCTTTCATTGTAAAAGGGGCTACCTAATTAGAAATAATATGCCTAAGGAATCTTTATACATTGCTTACCCATTCCAAAATCACCTCATGGAAATATGCAGTATTTTCGGGCTTTATATTTCCCCAAGATCGTTCCATCTGTCAAAAAGTATTTTAGATTCCAAAATATGATTCTCTTGAAGTATGTATGATAAATTACACTATATTTATTATTAAAGTAATGCCCTCTGACAGTAATTCATATTATGGACTTGATTTTGATTAGAGGTTTAGTTTACATGATGAATTAAGGATGACTTTTACCATCCATGGATAATTTCACATCATATTTGTTTACACATTTACGATCTGGCAGTAAGGTAGAGAATTACATCACAACCTGAGAAACTGATATATAGATATCTATGTACTTGGTATAGCAGGGCTTTAATTTCCTGGCAGTTTCTTGCATGTTAGAAATTACTCACATTAATAAAAAATGACGAGGGCAGTGGCTGTCAATCACTGATAACTTGGTAGGTTGAAATTCATAACCACTAATCTGATGAAAGGAGAGGGAGGCAATACAGAATTCAGCCTCTTGTAATTTCCTGTCCATTTTCCCTTTTAATTAATTGTATTGCCTTTAGAAGGAAATGAATGAGAGCTGCTTTTAGCCTCACAGCATCTGTTAGCTGAACAATTCAATAGGCAGCTGACAAGCATGTACAGCAGTTTTATTATTTCCTGTTTACTTTAACATGTAGTTCCGTTCAAGAACATACTGCCCCAATGAAACTCATTCACCATTCACAGTGGATTGGGGGATTTTGTACTAGAAATACACCTGTTGGATCCAAGAAGTAATATATTAACTAGAAACCAAAAATCAAGAGTTCACTCTAAAAAACAAGCAGGCTAAAGAATTACATTTTTTTCCAGGAACATACACAGGGGCATTAACAAAGGTGCCACTATATCCGAAAAAGGTGCAAAGTGTTGTCAGAGATAGATAATAGATAAGTGTATTGAGCGCCATTGATTATGTAATGAATATGTTACGTGCCCAGGGATATAAGAACCTCCATTATCCCTTTTTCTGACATATAATAATGTAATAATATAATAAAGTTATAGCTGACCAGAATGGTCTTTGTTCATCATGACAAATGATTTTTGCCCTCCCCCTTTTCTTTAGCTTTCATATACTGCTTATATTATACTTTGGAAATGTGCAGCAACAAGGCAATATGAAAACATTGCCTTAAAGGAGAATTCAACCCTTTACCCAAAAAAACATGCATTGATTTGAATACGATACTGAAATATAAATTGGAGAGGCCTGCATAGAAAGATGAGTAATACAAATTAGCAATAAAAATACATGTGTAGCCATACAGAGCATTTGTTTTTAGATGGGGCCAGTGACCCCCGTTTAAAAGCTGGAAAGAGTCAGAATAAGAAGGCAAATAATTCAGAAACTAAAAAAATGTAATAATGAAGACCAATTTAAAAGTTGCTTAGATTTAGCATACTGAAAATGAACTCAAAGGTGATCAACCCCTTTAAGGCCTATAGCACATTTTCTGGTGGTGCTAATAATAATTTAAAGTGTGGGCTTCATAGGTGGAAGGGGGGATTAGTTCCCACTCATTCCCCACATAGATAGGCAGAATTTTTGATGGGGAATTGATTGGAAGGGAGGGTGACTGGGAAAGACCTTCTAGCGGCTGCACTGAGTAGATGCGTACTATATTTCATTATCCAGCAGTAAATGCTCACCTCCTCCTATCCACCTCATCCTTGGGGCGTTTTAACTATATGTATTTTAGGGACACGGCCCCACACTGCTTCCAGGTATAAGGAGGAGTGTGCTGTTTGTTTTCTGTTTTTGACAGCGTGTATACCCATATACCTTTTATTAATGACTATTAAAAGTTAAGATTACTCTTCTGATCTGAATTGATAAGCTGGAAGGTCATTGCATGGCCTACATGTAATAATTTAAACATTAGTTAAACCCAATAAAATTGTTTTGTATCCAATAAGGTTTAAAGTTGGAATCAATTACAAGGTACTGTTTTATTAGTATAGAGCTTTCTGGATAATGGGTTTCAGGATAACTAATCCCATATCTGTATAGGCCTTCCAGCAGGCAGTCTAGATTTGGCCATGGCCAGCAGTAAGAATTTGCTTTCATTAAATAACATAATATAATGCTTTCTTTCTTTTCATTTATTTTTTTTAGTTTGCAGATTCATTCAATTTCAATCCACACAAGTGGCTCTTGGTTAACTTTGACTGCTCTGCTTTCTGGTAAGTCAAAAATAGGCAAAAGTTTCAGAATTCTGTGCCTTATCAAACCAATATCATGGCTGGAGTTAAAAAAGAGGGGAACCCAGCTAACAGAGCTAAAATTTAACTCCAGGTACTTTTAAATGAAAAAAAAATCATGATTTTTAGAAATTCCAATTTTGCGAATATTTAAATATATTTAGATTTTGATGGACATCTCAAATCTTGTTAGTCGTTTTTAAGAATTATAAAAGCTGGGTAATAGAATGACTGTAATGTATGCATATTACTTTTATCTATGTGTCTCCCCAAATGAACTACCATTTAGCTGGAGACCCAGGGCAACTGCACTTTTCCCCTTTTAAGGGTTAGTACACATTAGAAGATTCGGGGAGATTTAGTCGCCTGGCGACTAAACGCCTCTTCTTCTGGACGACAATCTCCCCGAACTGCCTCAGCGTGTCTTCCCATCCGCTATAATGAAAAGTCGCCTGTGCTAAAGCACACGCGACGCTTCGGGGAGATTATCGCCCAGAAGAAGAGGTGTTTAGTCGCCAGGCGACTAAATCTCCCAGAATCTCCTCATGTGGACTAACCCAAAACCAGCATTGTGTTATATGTGTAAAATCAGAAGCCAGTTCCAAACATGACATCATGGCTTAACAAATGTCACTTATGATGAAAGAAGGATGATGTTAATCTTCACCCTATTACTGAACTAACTTGTTAAATAAACCAGATAGACGTGAGCCCCCTCCATCTCAAAGGAACCAGTGCTATCACTCATCTCTTCCCTTTGTAGTGAGACAGTGAGAGTATAATGGAAATTGTATACTGGCTCATCAGAACAATCCCATTTCCTGCAAACAAATCCAGCATTAAACAGTTTGTTTGAACAGCACACACAAGTTAATGACAGTATCTTTTATTGTTTGACTGGAAATGATGCATGTATGTATTTAATCTATTCTTATTCACCCACAATGCAGCCAGTTATTACTGTAGCATAATTGTGCCCAAAAATGTTGTACTAGAAAATTAAGCATAACACGGGCAGGACACGGTGTTCACTTACACGTCTTTCAACTTATTTATTGTTAAGAAAAAAAAGGCACAATGGCAAAAGATGAATAGACAACACTGGGCAAAATTGCACCTGGGCAGTAACCCATGGCAACCAATCAAATATTTGCTTTTAGTGTTCTACAAGCAACTGGCTGAAAAAAAAGCTGATCACGGGTTAATAGGGGTTGCTGACCACATGTAAACTGTCCAGTGTTGGTAAATGAGCCCTAAACTCTTATTTGGTATTTTAATGCAGCAAGTTTGAACTCATTTTTGAGCCCAATGCTTCCACATATGCTAGTAAACGATTGCCTCAAATGATGGGTACATCATTTTTTTTGGGTACTTCCCAAAAAGATTTTTGAAACAGCAAAAACTTGTGAAATGTTTTGGCATCAATTGGTGTTTGTGACTTTTTCCAAGCCTTGCATTTTTTTTTATGGGCTTTTTTTCTCTAAATTTCGCCCATCACTAATTGCCACTGTTGCAGGCACGTGGGTGTAGTTACAGCCTTTTGTGAATATTTTCTAATAGTACTATATTGTGTTTGCAAATGTTTGTTATTGTCATAAACTAGACTGCATGGTGCAGTATATAGTTGAATGCATAGTAAATGTGCCATCTACTCGAATTTTCTCTAATTATAACAGGGTGAAAAAAAGATCAGATTTAATAGGTGCCTTCAAAATGGACCCAGTTTATCTTCAGTATGACCAGCAAGAATCTGGTAGGTGTTTGGGCTTCTGCAATTAAAACGCTATAAAAAAAAACAAAAGTATGTGATTTTCCTCACATCAACATAAGTTTTGTAAAGCCATGTCATTTTGAGTCCTGACCTCAGGATAAATTAACACTGTGGAATGTGTGCCAGTCCCAACACTTGACTCAGTAAATGGAATTAATTCCTACCAACAATGTTCCAAAATCTAGAGGAAAACCTTCACTGCAGACTAGGAGGATCAAATTAATACTGATAACTATATATATATATATATATATATATATATATATATATAGTAAATTTGCCTAAAAATCTTTAATTTTGTATAAAGTTTTTTTACCTTAGCTTTTTTGTGTTATGGGCCCTGTCAAAACTATAGTGTAAAGTTAAACTCATATTGAAATCAACATATTGTTTTTTTATATAGATATACAACTGCTTTGTATAATAAACGAGAGCATGCAGATCAGTTGAACATATTTGCTGATGACTGCTCTTGTCAGCTTGGATCTAATAAGTACATTTGTTGAGAACTTCAAAACCATCATAGCAGAAATGAATCTGATCTTTTTTCCCTTGAGGGTCAGGAAGGAAGGGAATATGGTATAAATAGTGCAGTAGCATCAAGTGATTACAATTTTCAAATCAAATCAAATGCTTGAGGATTTCCAATAAAGTATGATTTGCCTCATGGGGAAAAAGGTGGAATATATATATATCTATATCTATATCTATATATATATATATATATATATATATATATATATATATATATATATATATATATAATCAGGCCTTACACTGTCCAAAGAGAAATGCATTGAGACAAGCCTAACATTTGCTCAGAGAAAGTTCAGTAATTGCTTTACCACATGTGTGTGGTGAACATGTGTATGGGTGTATTCATTAGTATATTATGCATGTCTGAACAACATGCAGAACAATGATGCAAGACAGAAGGCCAAGTATAACTGGCAATCCTAAATAAAATATTGCAAATGCCCTACAAATGCTCCAGTCATAGTCCTGATTTTTATCCAAGTGAGAATCAGTGGCACTGTTTACAGTAAGGGGCCAATTTACTAACATTCGTATTTCATTCTTTTCCACATCATATTTTTAGCACCAAAAATCATGGATTATACTAATCACTCTTCACGATGGGGGGGGAAGATTTTTTCTATAAAATTGAACAAAAATACATATCATGCGTTTTTTTTAATAAAAAAACTCCCAGAATCGCTCAGTTTTTTCAGGCTTGTTCCTGAAAAACCTTGAATTAGTCGGATTTTCAGGCTAATTCCAGCATAGACCACAGAAACCTCCAAGTATAATTGGGACCTCTCCCATTGACTTATATACAACCTCGGCAGGTCTGAGATGCCGGATTTTCGGATTCTGAATTTTTTCCATCCTTGGGGTATAATAAATATTTTATTAGTATTCATTCAGATTAGTTGTGTTGTGTTTTAATCAATTGCTTGGTAATCAGGCCCGGATTTGTGGAAAGGCCACCTAGGCCCGGGCCTGGGGCTGCATGAATTTAGGGGAGTGGCATGCTGCCCAACCACACCCACATTGGTTCAAAAACAATGGGGATGCGCTGGAGATACAATAATTTTTTTAATTTCCCATGCGCCTAAAACTACTAAATCAGAATGCTGATAAATTGCCTCCTAGATGCACAGGTGCCATCTAATTAGCCTACACAATGTGAGGCAAATCTTACCCTAAATACGTTATATTTACAAACTGTGACTTACTAACTCAAGTGTGTTTTACTTTTTTGAATCTTATTTTAAGTCATAAAATATTTTTACATTAAAAAACTGTCACTGCTTTGAATGAAAAATGTCTAAAAGAACAACATCTAAAGGTGGAATTTGTTATGCAGTAAAATTAGAGAATAGGCCATATCTTTGCAATGCACTGTATTCTATTTCATAGTAAATAATAACTAACTGGCCACTGGTTTGGTTTATTCTACCATTCTGCCATTTTCAAATTTGTGGAAGTGGCAGTTTAAAGGATTACAGAAAGTTCTGATCCCTGTGCTGCTCATACAGATAATCCTTCTTTGTACGCTGCTCACAGACCAATCAATATCACTATCCCTATTTATAAGTGATCAGTGTGAGAGATGAGATCCAAAGAGAGGAAGCTTTGTCATATACACAAATACATATCCCATATGTCACTAACGAACATTAACCAGTAACAATAATATAACTTGCCAGGTGCACTGATGTTTGCTTTACATTTAAAACATCATTTATAAGTTACAATATCATGTAATATATTCACTTAGGGCCATATGACCAACCTACTGTGTCTGGCCCTTTACTACTTAAATAAGGGCTTCTGGATCTCTTTACTATAATTCTACTCCTTTGCTCATTACAGGGCTTGGGATCTCATATACACAAGTCCAGTGAACCAGTATGCATTACTTTCCATCCTCAATTCCTTTGCTTTTAGAGGAAATCGGTTTCCCTACACATGCAAGGGATTCAAGTTCAAGTGTGCCTGGACAAACAATTATCTTTTTTCTGTGGAAAACACCTGGGTGCCAGCTATTAGTTTACACACACCTGTTTAGTAGCAGAGACGATTACTGAAGGTCTAGTTTTGACCCCCAATTTATAATATGAATAAATGATAGGATTCAAGTGCTAAACTTAGGCAGTCCTCTAGTACAGCAAACAGTCATATAATTCATGGCTGACAAAAAAATAAGCTAGCTTTCATTGGTCGAAAACATCTGTACAAGCGAAGCTTTAATTACTGTGGCATAAATAAACATTACAGGCATTGGTTGCATCCTTTTATCAGAGAAAGTATATGAGAACAGCAGGATCATTATAGTGGTGACACCTTTGCTGCAACAATCAATTAAAATTCCATTAATATCCTAAGGCTAAAACCCTTCTCGACTTACTATCACATTAAGATGATTAGTGTATAAGTTGACAAAATGGTAGTTGTATTTAATTAAGTAGAATCCTTTGGCATCTAATCGAAAAGAACCACAACAGAACCCTTATATTGTCTCAATCTCCTGAATCTGTTACAAAAATCGCTAGAAAGTGTTGTAAAATACGAATTCTTTTATAAGAATTGTGTGTTTTGATAGGATAATGGTGGTCTATTACCCTTTTACCTTTGCAGCCACTGTTCTGTTTATATCTACTGGAAAGGCATGAGCAATTCCAAGTAATCTCATCTTACATTGGCAGCTTGTTTCACATTCATATACTGTAACTGGGAAGAAGTGGAAAGTAAGAAAGGGTATCATGAACAATGTCATTCTCTCTGAGCACACCGCTGTGGTCAAAGCTGCCATGATCCAGAGGCTTCCATTTGGTCTACCATAGTCCCATCTACTTTACCTTTGTGTACAAGGGACTCCTCACTATATATATTAGGTATAGGCAGTAGTTTCCATCTTCAGAATTAAAGGCTTGGGGGATCTAGAGAAAATTAGTAAAATAAAGAACTACACCTTAGAAATAAAACCTGTTTTTATTTTTGTTTTTACACTGAGCTTTATATGCATCTACAGGGCTGGCTACCATTTTTAGTTCATAGTGCAAATAAGGTGGCCATACATGGAGACTACTCAAATCTGATCAGCTCAGATCATGGGCCAGTTGAGTGGACTGTGCAATTTGGCTACACATGGATAATATACTTGCACTGTTCAAGAGCAACTGGGCATTTTAAGGTAGAGCTGTGTCTCCATGCTAGGGTTCCTTACAAAGGAACAAGGTTTTTCAATTTTGAATCATCACCTGCCATGCTATATAACATCAAATTGTGAACACTCTTATTTCTTTGGTCAGTGTGTGTGATCCGCTGCAATGTGACAAAAGCATTTATTAAGTCACTGCGAATATGATTTTTCTTATTATCTGTTAAAGGAAAACTATACCTCCCAAACAATGTAGGTCTCTATAAAAAGATATTGCATAAAACAGCTCATATGTAAAATCCTGCTTCATGTAAATAAACCATTTTCATAATGATATACTTTTCTAGTAGTATGTGCCATTGGGTAATCATAAATAGAAAATTGCCATTTTAAAAAATAAGGCCTGCCCCCTGGGATCGTGGGATTCACTGTACTCACAAACATACCAACAAACCATACCGGTTAGGTCACATGAGCCAATTAACAGAGAGAGTTGTGTCTTTTGCTTCCTCACTTCTTCCTGTTACAGTTAGTGTTGTAGTATTTCTGGTCAGGTGATCTCTGAGGCTGCACAGATAGAGTCACGAAATGGTGGCTCAAGGCAAGAGATGTAAAAGGGCAAGATTTACTTAAATATATATTCCAGTTTGGTAAGATTCTTTAATATGCCACTTAATATGATATAAACTATCTGTTGCTTAAGTGTTCATTTTGAGGGTATAGTTTTCCTTTAAAGAAATCTCTTAAAAACCGAACACAAGAACGATAATCTAGTGTATCTTTATTAACTAAGTTTTTTCTTTTTTTTTTAAGGATTAGTAACTGATTACAGGGTAAGTGTTCTTGACTTAAAACGTAATTATTAAAGTTTAACTGTCTTCTGTTATTTGATTTAAGTATTCGAACATAAGTTCTGTAGTCACTTATTCTTAACATAGCAGTTTCCCATTTTTTCCATAGCAGTGTACTTAAAGAAGGAAAGCTATGAGCCATTTTACTGACAATAGATTAGCCACAATAGTGCTAGCCAGAACTATGTAGAATGCTTCAGCATACCTGAGTAAACAGTTTTATAGCTCTCTCTGTTTGTTTAGGATAGCAGCTGCCATATTAGCTTGTGACATAACTTCCTGCTTGAGTTTCTCCCTGCTCGCTCATAGCTCTAGGAGGGGAAGAGGGAGAAGAGAGGGGGGAGAGGATTGAACTGAGCATTCTCAAGCCTATGTCCTGGAGGTTTAAACTGAAATAAGGAAGTCTGATACAAAAGCCTATGTATACAGAAAAATTGAACAAATGTGGTGTTAATTTTGAGGACTCAGAGCAGCATGGCTTTGAGGCTTTACTTGTGCATTTATATAGACCTTTCTGCTCAAGCTTACTTAATTTTAGCCTTTCCTTCTCCTTTAAACCTAGTGTCCAGACTAGCTGACCACATGCCTCTGACACGCACTTAAAATACAGGCAGTCCCCAAGTTAAGTACGAAATAGGGTCTGCAGGTTTGTTCTTAAGTAAAATTTGTATGTAAGTTGAAACAGGCACATTTACCTATTAAATGCAACTTACACAGATGTTTGTCTCAACATAGTATTTATTTTTAAGTTTCTATACTTATGTATTTTTACATTTCTGCATTCTGCTATAGACAACACACGTCAGAAGGGGTTGTAGCGGGTGGTTTATTTAGGGTTGCCACCTTTATTTTTGGGTGAAAACGTGCAGGGGGCTGGCCGTAACATAGGGGGCGGGTCAATGAAGTAGTGGGCAGTGTTGTCAGGGGGCGGGGCGGGTGTCGTGTGGAGGGGGAGTGGGTGACATCAGGGGCGGGACTGATGACGTGGTGATTGGCTGATCGCCATGCCATTCACTGCAATGTCCTGTCCGGATTTCGTCCCAAAAACCGGGCTGTCCAGGTGAAATCTGGACAGGTGGCAACCATAGGTTTATTAAAGCTAAATGCTAATAAAGGCCAAGCAGATCCAATTCCTTAAAATAATTTCACTTTATCACATTAACAAAAAAATTGTGATTTTTTTTCTTTCAACATGCATAGTGAGGGGTTCTTTGTTGGCTGAACCCTTCACGAAAAAGTCAGCATTTGGCTGAATCCCAAAATAGTGGATTTGATGCATATGTAATATAGACTGAATGGACCATGGGAGCTGGATTCCAGACTGGTGTTGAGTAATATTGATTAGGGATGCATCGAATCCCCTCTTTTAGAATTCGGCTGAAGCCTTTATGAAAGATTTGTCTGAATACCGAACCAAATCCAAACCCTAATATGCATCTGTAAATTAGGGGGGAAAAGGGGGAAAGAGAACCAAGCACACTGCACACGGTTAAGGAATTTTTTAATTACTTGTTTGTGTGATGAAAAGGCCCGTTGTTTTTTGGATTCGGTTCGACCAGGCACTTCAGCCGAATCCTGCTGAAAAAGGCCGAATTTTGGCCTGAAATTTTGGATTTGGTGCATCCCTAATATTAATCTGATAAAACACTGAAACCCAGTCAGAATTGCCACTGTTAAGAAAACATGACATTCAAATTGTTTTGCTTCAGTTCAAAAGCAAACACTGTGGGGTCCATTCATTAAGTTCGAGTGAAGGAATAGAAGAAAAAATACTTCGAATTTCAAAGTGTTTTTTTGGCTACTTTGACCATCGAATGGGCTACTTCGACCTTCGACTACGACTTCGAATCGAACGATTCGAACTAAAAATCGTTCGACTATTCGACCATTCGATAGTCGAAGTACTGTCTCTTTAAGAAAAAACTTTGACCCCCTAGTTCGCCACCTAAAGCTGGCCATAGACGCAAAGATCTGATCGTACGAATCGAGGATTCGTATGATTTCGAACCCTGTGTGGAGAGTCCCGACATTTTTCGTCCGGCGGAGATTGATCGTTTGGTCGATCGGACAGGTTAGAAAATTTCTGTCGGCTGCCGATAATATCTCTGCGTGTATTGCCGATCGTACGATTTTCAGTGGGTGACTGTCACTAGCTTTGGTTGGACATAGATATCGTATGATTGCTGTCAGGGGCAGAACATTGCTGATCTGTTCTTTAACTAATCTGACTGGTAAGACTTTGATCTGAATGGTTAGTGGCGGGTCGGGAGATGGGAAAGTCCGATCATACGATGATTTGTATGATCGGATCTTTGCATCTATGGCCATCTTAAAGCTACCGAAGTCAAAGTTAGCCTATGGGGAAGGTCCCCATAGGCTTGGCTAACTTTTTTTGGTTGAAGGATAATCCTTCGATCGTTGGATTAAAATCCTTTGAATCGTTCGATTCGAAGGATTTAATCGCTTGGTCGAACGATTATTCCTTCGATCGCTCAATCGAAGTATTTGCGCAAAATCCTTCGACTTCGATATTCAAAGGGTTTTCATTCCCCAGTCGAATATCGAGGGTTAATTAACCCTTAATACATCTGCCCCTATCACTCTCAAAATTACACATAAGACTTGCACACGAGGAGACACTTTTTGTTTAAAATGGCATGAATTTACAATGACTTTTTAGTTTCTATGTTTAAACAAGTATTCTAATAAAAAAACTCTAACTTTAGCACTAAAGAAGTGTTTCTAAGCCTACATAACTCCTATTTGAAGCTGTATGATATGGTTTGTACATACTTCTCTTTATTAATTCATCTTTTTTTTTTTATTGTCAGCATTGGCAGATCCCATTGGGAAGAAGGTTTCGCTCTCTGAAACTCTGGTTTGTTTTCAGAATATACGGTGTTAAAGGGCTTCAAGCACATATTCGCAAGGTACACTTGCAACTTAGCCTCTGGCATATTATGCTGCATGCCCTTAACAAAGTTGTTTTAAATAACAGACAATTTTAATATCAATCTTAATTAAAAGTCTTGTGTACTTTGAATAGGTTCTAAAATATTTCCGGAGGTTTTTTCATCAATAAAACACTTGAATGCGCACATTTTTATCCAAAAGCACCAAACGAGAAAACTACTTCAACACAACAAAATGATACTCTCCCCATCATTTTCAATGAATTTGCCAAATTTTGAAAAAGTCTGAAAAACTCAAATTAAACAATAACTGGAATTTCCTATTTTTTATTTGCCAGCTTTTAGATGACAGCTTTTTATCTCAAACAAAAGCTCTGGTGCTGCACTAGATGTAGGTCCCTTCAGAACCGGGATCCAGATTATATGAAATGAGATGTTGGGTACTATGTGGTCGATGCAGGGCCGGGCCGAGGTATTTTGGCACCCTAGGCAAGAGCTTGAATTAGTGCCCCCCACACGGTGGTCCTGCATTACCATTTCCCACCTTACCATTCATATTGTACCCTGTACCTGTGTCAGCAGCCATCATGTTGCCCCATGTACCTGTGCCAGCACCTATCATAGTGCCCCCCTTTGTACCTGTGCCAGAAGCAGCCAAAAATCCATCATATTGCCCCCAAATATGTACCAGTGCTAGCAGCAGCCAAAAATCCATCATATTGCCCCTAATCATCTGTTAACCTGTGCTAGAAGCTGCAAAGAGGGAGGTGGGGGTTGAAACAAGCAGTTTATAAAATTGAGAACTATTAAAGGCCATGGAAACCAGTGTTTAAAAAAATAATAAATTAAAAAATAAAAAAAAAAAGATCCCCTTAAAATTGCGCTCCCCACATGATTGCGCCCTAGGCGGTCACCTACCCCTAGTTCCGGCCCTGGGTCGATGCAATCATTGGGATAAAGGAAGTACAAATGCTATTTTTGACATTATAGTTTCCAGTTGGAAAGGAATATAAACGGGCACTTTTGAAGAGGATCAGAAAGTTGCCCTTGTGGTTTGTTGGTCTGTAAAATTGTGTCGGATTCTGACAGCAGTATCTCTTAACTTTATCTTTTTTGATGTGTTTACATTGTATTTTGTGGCAACAGAAATGTATAGGGAAATACAATAAACGCCACTTACTATAAAATATGTGTAAACTGTTTTTGCAATGTGCAAAGTGTTCCTATGTGCATACTTAATATAAACTTTAAGAACCATTAGCACCTTATTGACAAGAAGAAAAAAAAGAATTTTAGAACTTGCACTAGTGTTCTTTGCTTCTTGTACTAGCTGTATATTAAAAACTATTATACTGTATTATAAAGCTTATTTTTTTTCTCTTATTTCTGACATTTTTTTTTCTGTTCATGACTTTAGTTACATCCCCTCTAAATGTTCTTTTACAAATGGAAGTTGAGTTGGTGTGTAACTCTGGGTCCCCCTAGTGGATTCACAGAAAAGTATCTGTTTAGTCTTTTCCAGTAAAGATATTTTTATTACTGATACTATCAGCTATCTCAGGGGTCAGCAACCTTTACTATCAAAAGAGCCATTTTGCCCCCTCTTCCACTAAAGAAAAATAGTCTGGAGCCGCAAAACATAACCGCTTATAAACTTAACCTTTTTTAAATTTTAACTGTAACAACAACAGAATACAACAAACAGAAGTGCAGTGTGTATGTGTAGGCCTACTTTGAAAAAACACTGAATAGCCCTATTAAATGCTAGTGTTCTCATCTGTTTAATGTGACTCCTGCTTCTGAAGCTCCATGCTGATCTTCCCTCTCTTGTCTTGAGTGTGTGACTGTGGTAAGGTTCAAGCAGGGAGATCCTTGAAAAGCTATGCTTGACAAAGGGGTATAGCCCCGAAACATTGCATTTCTGCAAATAAACACGCAAGGGGATCTCCCTGCTTGAACCTGGCATGAGTGCCATTGTATTCTTGTAATTGATTGCTTGGGAGGGTGCCGATCCCTTCAACACCAGGCATCTACCTTTGAAAGCCAGGGTGTGCGAGCGGGCCATATTATTCAATAACTGCGGTAAGTCTTACTGCGGCACGGTCTTGCCTGCCACTTCTATACAGCCCTCGCACCTGCTGGCCGGTTCCTGAGTGTGTGACCGAAAGTAAGCTAACCGTTTGCTTACCACGGTCGCACACTCAAGAAGCCGCCAGCAGGTGTGAGGGCTGTATAGAAGATGTAAGCCAAAAGACCGAGCCGCAGCAATCAAGATGAAGAGCCGTGGGTTGCCTACCCCTGATCTATCTGAACAAAATACTTTTAAAAGTTAAAATTAAACCATAAGAGATTGTACAGGCTAAACAAATTAATGTATGAAATTGTGGCATTAAAGGTGTTGTAAGTGCACCTGTGAGTTAACCTTTAGTATGTTGTAAAGAGTGACATCCTTTGACAACTTGTCATTGGTTTTCATTTTTTTTACTATTTGTGGAGTTATTTAGCTTTTTATTAAGCAATCTGGTTACTAGAGTCTATATTTCCCTAGCAACCATGCACTGATTTGAAGACTGGAAAACCTTTAAAAAATAAAAAGCCTATTGAAAAGTTGCTTTGAATTGTCTATTCTATAACATACTAAAAGTCACCTGAAAGAGTGCAGTGGTGCAGTCCACTGAATGTTCCATTTGTCCTGAATTAAGTACTCTTTAAAGTTTGCATTCTAAATAAACACTGTTTTTCCCATTTTAGCATGTAGGACTCGCTCATGAGTTTCTGGAATGTGTAAAGAAGGATGAGCTATTTGAAATCTGTGCCCCTGTCATTCTAGGTCTAGTCTGTTTTAGATTAAAGGTAAGACAGCAGGAACGCATACAAATGTTCAATATTCTTATATCACACTGTCATTCTCATGTCATACTCTGTAGAGCTTTACTATCTGCAATATCTACTTTTCTATTTTAAATTTGAGAGTACATTAGATCTAGCTAAAGCATGCCATAGTCTCCAGTCGCCAGGCGACTTTTCGCTCTGGTAAACAGACTTTGCTCTGCAAATTCACTAAAATACGGATTTTACTGAACGTTAACCCTTTCGCCAGAGTTGCCTTTGCCACCTCAGACCAGGCGAAGTGCTGTAAAGCAACTAGATCTTCCTCAATCTTCACTTACTGTCACTTACATCATATCCTGTGAGCTGAAAATGCATCAAAGTTCAAAAAACGCTGGCAACTTTTCCTTTTTTGAAGCAGAATTGCCTGCAAAAGTCTTGACTTAAAGTTTTTTTGGCTGACCGGTTTTCTCCACACATTTCATAACATTTTACAGTGGGCTCATGTGTAGGGCATTAAATTAACTCTCTTGTCATTATTAAGGTTCCCTGGACATGTATAAGAAAAAGTGGTAACTTCAAGCATTTGCACCAACATTTATAATAAAGATGTCTATACAAGTTTAAATTACCCGCCGTATGCAAATTGACCTAAGTGCAAGATCACTAGCGAATTTTCGCTAGGCATAAGTGAACACTACCGCATCTTCGCTATTAAATGCTCGCACTGCCGAAGTAACGCTAGTGAAAAGTCACCAGCGTTCAGCGCCCAGGACGCAACTTTGCATTTTAGTAAATTAGCACATTCCTAGCGCATTTGCGCCTGGTGAAGTGGTGCGATGTGTGCGAATCGGTCGCTGGCAACAATTACCATCAATGAGTTGTTTCACAGTGAAAATTGCCTTATTATCCACAATTAATTTGCAGTTTATAAGTGAGCTTGCAAGAAATTCTAATAGTCTTTTGTTCTTTTTTTTATAGGGCTCTAATGAACTGAACAAAGCTCTTCTCCAAAAAATTAATCATTCCAAAAAAATTCACATAGTGCCATGTTGTTTGGGGGACACATTTGTTTTACGGTTTGCTGTCTGTGCTAGAACTGTGGAGTCCAGCCATGTACAGTTTGCATGGAAGCATATCAAAGAACTCACTACGGAACTCTTAATCAACGAGAAACAGCAAAAAACTCAGAATTAAGAAGTAAGGCTTTTATCTTTTTTTCATACTTACACTTAAATGGATTTGATTTGTATGATTTTGTTTTTAAAATAATTTACACTACCATATAAAATGTTATTCCTGAACCAACAAGTGTATTTTTTTAGTTGTTATATTGGCGTGTAGGCAGCAAATCTTGGGTCATTGTGACTGATCCTGTACTTTCAGAATGGGCCAACACTGCACAGCAGAACTGCTTTAAGATAAGCTACTGTTTCTCTTACTCAATGTTGCAGTGGGACTTGGATTTTTACTATTGAGTGCCATTCTCATACAGTATCTACTAGGAAGCTAGTATCTTGTGTCAGGGTGCTGTTATCTTGTTACCTTCCCATTGTTCTGCTTATAGGCTGCTGGGGGGGAAACTTGCAGAGCAGCAGTCACATGACTGAGGGCACCTGGGAAACTATCAGAATGTCTAGCCGCTATAAAACATGGAACAAAAAAAGGTGCCCTAAAATGTGTGCAGTTAAATAACCTTTGGTATCTCAACAGATATTCAATAATTAAGTTCAAGTAGCGTTGCCAGTACCGGGCTGCCCCCTCCTCAGTATAGCTGGTCAGGCTATTCACATCTGTAAACATTCAAAAGGAGAGAGGGTGCACTTCCATAATGTAAAATGAGTTATGAAAGTTTATTTAATGAAAAAAATTACATTTACAAATTTCTGTAGTACAGTCACCTTATCAAATCTCACAGTCCAAATCAGTAGCCCTAAGCGTTTCCTCTCAAAATCAACTTCATCAGGGAAACAGAGTGAATTATTTGCAATATAAACAGTTAAACAGTGTAATTTACACATAAAAAGTAAACCATGAAAATCATGGCAGAATCCCTTTAAGGTTTGGTTTGTACATATATTTTCTGAATGTTTTCCTCAAACCATTTTGCTTGTTAAATGCACAAGAAGGAAATGTGTATAAGACTAAATGCCAGCCCAAAACTGTAGTTACACTGTTAACTGGGTGCATGTGTGTACTGACATTGCTAATTATTTTATTTTCTATATTCCCTAAGCAACAAAAGACAACTCTATGGACCAAGCAGCAGAAAATAAATTCAGAGATGCTTTCAACACTTGTTTGAACAATATTTTCTTACACAAAAGATAATGTGATTACTGTGACATAATATCAAATAAAGCCAAACCTGCTATAGCTTGAGTTAGTAATGGTTTTCTTCTTTGAGGGGGTGTTGCTGAAAGTTAAAACGTTAAAAACTAATTTAGAGACACAATTGTCCTCAATGACAATTACAGTTGTGGGACCTGAAATCCAGAATGCTTGGGACCTGGGGTTTTCTGGATATGGGGTATTTTTGTAATTCGGATCTATAAGCCTTAAAGGAGAAGGAAACCCCCTGGGCGCAAACCCCCCTCCCCCCCTCTCCTGTGTTGCCCCCCCTCCCTCCTCCCCCCTGGCCTACCTGTCCCCCTGGGCAAATGCCCCTAACTTGTTACTCACCCCTCTGCGCAGGTCCTGTCCACGGAGTTCACAGTCGCCATCTTCTCCTACGCGCGTCTTCTTCCTGCTCTGACCGGCGTTTTCTGGCGCATGCGCAGTAGGAACAGTTACCGGTACGGCTCTACTGCGCATGCGCCGAATGTCACAAAGTTTTCCGATTTCACTTTGTGACATTCGGCGCATGCGCAGTAGAGCCGTACCGTTAACTGTTCCTACTGCGCATGCGCCAGAAAACGCCGGTCAGAGCAGGAAGAAGACGCGCGTAGGAGAAGATGGCGACTGTGAACTCCGTGGACAGGACCTGCACAGAGGGGTGAGTAACAAGTTAGGGGCATTTGCCCAGGGGGACAGGTAGGCCAGGGGGGAGGAGGGAGGGGGGGCAACACAGGAGAGGGGGGTTTGCGCCCAGGGGGTTTCCTTCTCCTTTAAGTCTACTAGAAAATCATTTGAATATTAATTAAACCGAATAGGGTTGTTTTGGATTAATGATTCATTTAATCTGAGTTCCGATCAATTAAAATGTACTGTTTTGAAAGGAAATCATTTGAATTATTTGATTAAAATGGAGTCTACGGGAGATGGCCTTTGCATAATTCAGAGCTTTCTGGATAACGGGTTTTTGGATAAAAGATCCCAAAGCTGCATATGGCATGTACATAACCCAAAATATACCTTGTACATACTAATTTCATGATTTACATTTCAACTACAGCGACACCTCAATTTTACATCCCCTGATTTTACGATTTCACATATTTACATCTTTTTTTGTGGTCTTACCTTTACATTTTTGCATAATACATTTCCCTGATTTTAAATTTTTCCAGATTTCACATAATTTTTTTTCTGGTCTCCAGAAAAATATAAAATGGGTTCTACTGTCATTCAAAAACAAACTGTCTGTTTTATGTCAAAAAGAAAATGCTGTACACTGAAAACCATAAATTTTTGGACATTACAGATAATGATGAATTCAAAATGGGTTAATATATCTTTTCACTCCGACCTACTCAACTGTCGACCTTTGCTAAAAAAAATTGTCAAACTATTTCACACAAAGATAAATGAGCCCAAAAATCAGGGATGCACCGAATCCAGGATTCGGTTCGGGATTCGGCCTTTTTCAGCAGGATTCGGCCGAATCCTTCTGCCCGGCCGAACCGAATCCGAACCCTAATTTACATATGCAAATTAGGGTTTGGATTCAGTTCGGTATTCGGCCGAATCTTTCGCCAAGGATTCGGGGGTTCGGCCGAATCCAAAATAGTGGATTCGGTGCATCCCTACCAAAAATGCTCACCTGGGGTCTACTGAACAGTTTGATGCCTAATATGCATAGATAAAGCACAGTGACCTGTAGGGACCAAAAATTAAAAATATGAATTTTCTCATCAGCCAATTCAGTTTCCACAAACACCGCCACTTGCCTGAATATTATTTGAAAGACCCACCCAACCTCTCCCACTATAAAATAGTTTTTATAATAAACGATAAGACTGTGTGCTTCAACATGTGGGGACTGAGTGGAGCGAGGCAGTGGGGAGAACTGCAAAGGGGTGCCTTGAATCCTATAGCCACCAAAAAAAACCACATCAGCTCATCTAAGTGTAGATGCAGTGCTCTTTAAATGACATTGTTTCCATTTGTGGAAGAGCCAGCCTTAATAAGGATGAATGCCAAGAGAAAACATTAATGTCTGCAATTTTACTGATTTGTTTCAATTATACTGAAGTTAGCTACATGAATAAAATACTAGGGCTTAAACAAATTGGTAAACAAATTTGTAGACTCAACGGACATATCTTTTTTTCCTACCATAGATTTTCAAGTTTCTCCTTAGTTTTCTTTAGTTTAGAGTACTGCAGACTGTCCTCCTTTATAAATGAAGTAAAATACAGCTTTCCATTCATTTGGTGAATTATGATTGTTTCAGGCCCTGGGTCATATAGATTGCAATATGATCTGTTCAAAACATTTCCTACCTCATGGTTACACATATCAAGGTTCCAAACGAGTACTTAAGATTAATGCAACTACAACAGTATTTAGAGAAACATCAACATCCTTCGCTAAGGAAAGTTCTGCTGTAATTCCAACAAGAATGGGACGATAAAAACAGAAAACTATGGATTTTGAGACCAGCAACGGCAAAGATATCTGTACATGACCCATTGGATTGTTTTCAAAAAGTTCCAATGAGATCAACATTGGTAATATATTTTATTAAATCTTATTGAATGTTTTAATTCCTAGAGTGCAAGATCTATGTCACCAGCCAGCAACTCCATCACAAAGATCAAAATTCATACTGTGCAAGTTGTGATCGTCTTATGTTCCAACTTATACCTAGTTTTTTAGAAATCCATTAATGATAGAATTTGGTACAGACCCCAGTTATTTTGTGAGCAAGAGAAACGTTGGACTATGTGCAAATCTAAAGTACTTTACAAAAGTCTGTCTCAGGCAGCTGTGTGTCAAAAGTCCAAAGCTAAACAGTTTGATCTAGTAAAGCAGACAGCAGCAGATTCATTTGCTTGTATGCTTTGAATTGATTAGGAGCATTTCAAACCAATTAATATACCGACATACTGAGAGGAGACATGATACTTTAAAAATATATTTCAAAAAAGTGTTCATACATGAATCTCAGTAATTCTTTGGAAAATCTTAAAAAAGCTCAAGATAAAAAAAGCAACTAAAGATGACTCCTAGGCAGAGATATCATCCTAGGCAGACCATGCAGGTATCATAGATGGAAGAATCATTTCCTGAGTCCGACATTAACTCTGATGTTTTTGTTTCTGATATTGTCACTGAAAATAAATAACTTGTATATGAATCATATCTTGACTCTTTTGATGGCTTTACGTGGCAAGGGGTGCCTGGAATCATATAGCCATGTCATTTCTCATACCGCACACCTGTAGTTCACCAATCCTGCAACTGGTGGTGCGTTTCTTCCGTTGACCCGGCCGGGTCCCTTAGCAACGTATGTGTATAGAAAACGGTTCCTCACTGGTTAATGAAGTCGGGGAGTATCCCCTTTTATTTAGCCACCAAACATTCAATGTACATTGAATCATACACATATGTTGAATCGTATAGCCACCATAACAAAAACCCACATCAGCTCATCTAAGTGTAGATGTAGTGCTCTTTAAGGACATTGTTTCCATTTGTGGAAGAGACAGTTAATAAGGATGATGAATGTCATGAGAAAACATTAATGTCTGCAATTTTACTGATTTGTTTCAATTATCCTGAAGTTAGCTACATGAACAAAATACTAGGTCTTAAACAAGTTGGTAAACAATTTTTTGAATCAACGGACATATGTTTTTTCCCACCATAGATTTTCAAGTTTCTACTTAGTTTTCTTTAGTTGCATTAGAAAAGAATATCACTTCTAAAAAGCACTTGGTGAGCTTCTACAAAAAGGTCTCAGTGTTCAACTTACAGTATGTGTACAGATACTGCAGACACCCAAGCAGCAAGCCACTAGTTGGAAAGAAATATCTATGCATTATACACCAATCTGATCTTTGGCATTCAGCAAAATCAAAAAAAATATCAGTTGCCAGTAAAACAAAACTATTTAAAGAGCTAACTGACTGGGTTACACCATTTAAACATCTTAGATCTTTGAGGGAAAGGTTGAATTGCTAAAAGAAAATTGGTGTTCACGTTTATCATTTATCATGTAGTTGAAATACAAAAATGTACCATGAATGCAAACATCAGGATTTAGGTGAGGATGCAGAGAAATGGCGTTTGTTTAAAAAGTGGTAAATCATACATACCAAACTGTGTGAGATTGTGGAAAACCAACCCATACTGCAATATTGCATATCTCAAACACGTGTTACTATTTTGCCATACAGGAGAGCTTGAAGTTTATCATTCTAATGTTAAAAAAAGGTTCAACTTTTTAATGGATGGACTAATGGCCAGAACACAACTGGCTGCTATAGAACATAAACATAATGTTGAACATCCTCACGCCCCTATGAAAGTTGTGGAAAAGGACAAAGGTTCAGTGGGAGAACTCCATGAACACATGGAGTATAGTAAAAGAAAAGAGATCAGGAGATAAAACCAGTTTATGACATCAAACAATGAAACTTTGTGGCAGGTGAAAAAGTTCACAATTTCGCCATACAGTAGAGCCTGACGTTTATTATTCTAATGCTTAAAAATGCAGTTCAACGTTTTTATGAATGGAATGGGGGGTAGAACACTACTGGCTGCTACAGAAAATAACAATAATTTTAAACATCCTCACGCCCATATAAAGGATGTGGGAAAAGAAAGGATCTGTGAGAGAACATTACTCCATTAAAATGTTTTGAATGCATTTTACTTCCTAGAATTATGATTATACCAGAGTTGTAGAGATAACCTTCCAGGTCTGAGTCTAAAGCTCCCCATAGATGCGACGATTCTTCTTGCCGAACGACCGATTTTAGGGAAGCCCGACCAATCCTTCGAAATTATCGTGCGGTTAGTGGTATTCGAACGATCGCACATCTTGCGACTTTTCGTCCGACATCTGTCGGGAAATTGATCGGCCAGGTCAAAAAATCTTTGTCGGTCCCAGTGCAATGTATCTATGTTTGCAGGGCCAAGCAGGCAGCTCCCCTTTGTTTTCCTGGCAAATTCTCATTCTGAGAAGATCGTGGTCTCACGATCAGGATCTGATCTTTTAAAAATCTCAACATCTATGGCCAGCTTAAGCTGTAATAAGGGATGGGAGAATGGTCACATCATGACTGACAGGCTGAAGTCTGCTGTAGCAGGGAAACCCATCCCTTCTTCCTGCACATAGCTCAGGCTGTCGCTATAGTTGTGGAATTGGAGTTACAGGGAGTTGTAAAAAAAAAAAGAACACCACCACATTACTTGTTAGTCAACTGCCAGTAAAATTAGCCCACAAAAGATTGACTTTTATACTTGTTATAAATAATTTATTTTTAATCATTTTTGAATAAGTGATATTTTTACTTATATTGGTGGCCAGTGAGGATAAAGATAAAAGAGAGAGCAGGGAGGGCAGCGATCACCAAGGCTGGCATGGTTGCAAGGTAGGGAAACTGACAAGCAGAGAAATCTTTGAAAATCTGGACTAGGACTAGGGCCTCACTGGAGAGAAGCGGCACTTAGTCATCTATATCACTTCAATCTAGTTCTGCTTGTCAGTTAGCTCCAACTTGCAGTCAGTTTTGTTCACTTAGTCATCTAGGGTTAAGGGTACTTTGACTTTCAAATTGATCTGCTAGTCTAAAACTGAAAACTACAGAAAATATATAATTATTTTATATTTTAAAAATTAACATACAAGTACTCTAAGGAAATTTATATCATCTTCTGGGCTAATAATTGTTTGGCATGCATTTTGAAACTGAAACAGCCTACTATAGACTTGTGTTGCAATCACCTTCCAAACGCTTGTAACATAACTTGTCAGGCAATAGCTACAGGTATGAGACCTGTTATCCAAAATGCTTGGGACCTGGGGTTTTCTAGATAGTGGAGTAAGTTTTCAGTAAGTTGGAACTTCATACCTTAAATCTACTAGAAAATCATAGTTTGGGTACTATTTTATTATAACAGAGAAAAAAGAAATTTTTAAAAATTTGCATAAAATGGAGTCTATGGGAGATGGTCTTTCTGTAATTCTGAGCTTTCTTGATAATGGGTTTTCGAATAACAGATCCCATGCCAGTATTAGAAAAAGTATGCAGATGCTGTTGAACGGCTACAACTCAGCCTACAGTATGTTCCAGTGCTGTCTAGCTTTTCACAAGTAGTGGGCCGGAAATGCATTGGGTGATAAACATAAGGGTAATTTACAGTCTGCAAAATTACACTTGGACCAACGCACCCTAAAAGATTAGACTGCTGCTTTCTATTCTAATATTGCTCTGTGAGGCAATCCAGCCTTTACAAAAAAGGAACTTTTCCCTGCTTTTCTAACAGTCTTAGGGGCAAATTTACTTAAGGTCAAATATCGAGGTTTAATTAACCCTCGATATTCGACTGCTGAATTGAAATCCTTCGACTTCAAATATCGAAGTCAACGGATTTAACGCAATTCGTTCGATCTACGAAAAATCGTTATTTTAATCCATCGATCTAATGATTTTTCTTCGACCAAAAAAAGATAGCAAAGCCTATGGGGACCTTCCCCATAGGCTAACATTGACTTCGGTAGGTTTTAGGTGGCGAACTAGGGGGTCGAAGTTTTTTTTTTAAAGAGACAGAATTTCGACTATCAAATGGTCGATTGTCGAACGATTTTTAGTTCGAATCGTTCGCTTCAAAGTCGTAGTCGAAGGTCGAAGTAGCCCATTCAATGGTCGAAGTAGCCAAAAAATCCATTTGAAATTCAAAGTTTTTTTTCCTCTATTCCTTCACTCGAGCTAAGTAAATGGACCCCTTAGTGTAAAGGGTAATTGTAACATGATCGTATTACTCTACTCATTGGTTCGTACAACCAGGCAGAATAAAATGGAATCGATTACCTCATGTGTTTAGATGTGCTCAACCCTGCATTTCAAACATGTTTCATACACAGGAACCAAAAAACACACAAGTGCTACTCGTGGGGAGCGTATGATGGCAGGGCTGTTCTGCTTGTTGGCCCGCTTGCTTTGCAGTTCTTGGAAGTGAGGGCTTCTGATGGCCCGTGCATTGCTTTTAGTTTAGGTTTTAGCTTATAAAACCGGAACTGAAAAGCAGGCCCAGGCCAAGGAATTTTGGCACCCTAGGCAAGTGCTTCTGTTGGTCCCCCCCAACCAGTAGTTCCGCATTACCAATTCCCACCGTGCCACTTTACTATTTCAGTTTTTAATAAAGAAATCTTGCAGTCCATTAATGAACGTAACTTGTACTTTATGTAAATATAAAGTAAACTTTATATAAATATCAATATTACAACCAAATGATCATAGCACACATGACACAGTAGCTCCCCACAGTCACAGCACACATAGTAACATCGGTTGAAAAAGAAACACATCCATCAAGTTCAACCTTTTATGTCTACTGTATATAGAACCTTCCAAACTGCTAGTTCATCAATCAGTTCATCAAGCAATCATAGCACACATAACCCTAAACAGTTCCAGCACAGAATCCCCCAACACACCCCCACCCAATGCCTAGATTGAAAGATGGAACTAATGTCAATCTGCAACCAAAAAAAGCACACACTCACAGGCCCGGATTCCTATGTTCGCTGCCCCGAGGATCCTAGCGTCCGGCAACTTTGCACGGCCTGCCCCCCGCAGAAGCGTGCACACGCATGCACCAAATTTGAGAGGAGAAGGGCAGAAGGAGAGAGAATATGAGGTAAAGGGTGCAGGCAAAAAACTAAAAACCTCTGTAGAAGTGGAGGTAACATAAATACAAGGAAAAAGAAAGGTGGGCACATGATAGAAAGGTGGATGGGGTAGAAAAGGATACAAAAGTGAAAAAAATTGAGGCCACAAGTAAGTTATTTAGAAAATTGAGTGTGTGATGATATGGCAGAAACATCCTGTTCTAGGGTGCCACTGTGTCATCCTGCTACTGTGGTGGTATTATATAAGGAATTATGAAATGATTTATAAAGAAGCATCTCCAAAAGTGTATGAGGTAAAAGGTAAAAAAAAATTAGCAGTGCCTTTTCTCCCTAGCCCCAGGTTTCACTCTGAAAATCTGAGAGCCTTAATCTTACAGGAACTGAGGTGAATGCTGTCCCCCAAGCTGCCCAGCACTTGTAAAGAAGAAGGGCCCCAAAATCATTAACCTGCCTAGAGCCCCATCTGGTCTTAATCCGGCTCTGCAAGGGTGGACAAAATTCTCTCTGGAGAGAATCAAGAACTTGAGGTGGATACTTAGGACAAGGATCCTCCAAGAACGTAAGAGAATTCTCAAACCCAAATTCACAAGATGAGAGGAAGGATAAACCTTTTTTTCAGGAGTTTGCACTTCCTCAATCAAGCATCAGTTTGTTCTGGAGGTAGGGTTGCCACTTTTTCCAGGAAAAAATACGGGGCTTCCTATACATTTATCTTTTTTCCCTATTAATAACATTGTGATTAACCATCGTTTTTACCGGCCAGGCCGGTAAAATACCGAACAGGTGGCAACCCTATCTGTGTATATGTGTACACGGAGCTCCAGTCCTATTTTCTGAATTTTGCAGCACGCTGACAGCAGAGGGGCACAAAAATTTGTGGGCCCGAGACAACTGTCCCCCCTGATGGTGGCCCTGTGTGACTCTGACCCTTAAAGTTACATTATGCATTTCAGTTCGCGACACACATCTGCATGAAGGTTGCCACACTTATATACAAGTCTCTCGATACTTGCGATGTCTGGATTACCTGTGCACCAGCAGCCATGGAACTAGACATTGACTGTGCTGTGGGAATTTTAAATAGCAACTTGGGACTGGGGAAGCAATAGAAGACCCTTTGTGCCCCGCTGCATGCACTGACCCTAACCCTAACATACGGAATAGCAGACCCCAAACTGTGGCCCCCTACTAGGGTTGCCACCTGGCCGGTAAAAATGATGGCTGATTCCAATGTTATTAATAGGGAAAAAAGATAAATATATAGGTGGCAACCCTACCCCCTACCCTATGCACTAATAGTGATAGCAGACCCCAGCCCTGTGCCCCCCCAATCTATGCACTAATAGTAATAACAGAACCCAGCCCTGTGCCCCCCCCCACTCTGTAATCAGGGCTGCCATCAGAAATCACGGGGCCCCATACAGCAAAATTTTCTGGGCCCCCCGGTCCCCGCCCACCCCCAAGGCCCACCGCAGATCCCGCCCACACCACAGTAAAATGTCCACAAAGACACAACCGCTTAAAATGGTAAACCCCCCACTCATAAAAAAAAAGCCATCAGGGCTGGTAAGGGTGGTCAGGGCCCCTTTATAATTTAAAAAACAAAAAAATTGGCATCAGGGGTCCCACATAAAAGTTTTTTTAAAAAACATTAGTGGTCAGGGCCCCCCCATAAGTTAAAAAAAAACTACTGGCACCAGGGGCCCCATAAATGTTTTTCAAAAAAGCAATGGTGGTCAGCCCCCCCCCGATAAGTTAAAAGAAAAAACTATTGGCACCAGGGGCCCCATAAATGTTTTTTAAAAAAGCATTGGTGGTCAGGCCCCCCCTATAAGTTAAAAAAAAAAACTATTGGCACCAGGGGCCCCATAAATGTTTTTTTTAAAAAAGCATTGGTGGTCAGGAACCCCCCCCCATAAGTAAAAAAAAAAACTATTGGCACCAGGGGCCCCGTAAATGTTTTTCTAAAAAAACATTGGTGGTCAGGCCCCCCCTTATAAGTTAAAAAAAAAAACTATCAGTGCCAGGGGCCCCCTACAAAAAAAATCATTGTATAAGTGGGCATTGCACACACTGTATATAACAGGATCCAGGTTTCTACTGATACCAGCACTAGGCAAACTCTGTACACAGGGTCTATGGTAGCTAAATATATCACACTACAAAGAGTCATAGTTAGGCAAATACTAAGAACAACATACACAGCACTGCTTTGTCTCTCTCATGTTCTGCTTCTCTGCAAGCTCCAGGATGCTGCCACTCAGCTCTCTCTGTGCCATAGAGAAAAGAGCCCAAAGAGGAACCGTGTGCTTTACAGGGGCGGGACATAAGGAAGGGAGACGCTGTCATTGGCTGAAAAGCACTGGGGCAGGGCGAGATTGCAGAGTTAGGGATCGTGTGCCAATTTCATACTGCTGATGAAAACTTCAGTTGTGCATTGTATCACAGCTTGAAATTGAGTTTACTGATCGTGGAATTTGCAGATAATCCCTAACTTTGCACTTCTCCTCCACATACAATTTTCAGCGCGACTTCGGGTCTTCAGCACAGCCGGACCCTCCTATAGCCCCGGGCCCGGTACAGGTGTACCCCCTGTACCCCCCTGATGGCGGCCCTGTCTGTAATATAAAAGTAATAGTAATAGCAGACCCTGTGGCCCCCGCTGCATGTTCTGATAGGAATAGCAGACCGCAGAACTAGGGTTGCCACCCGAACACGGGAGTGGGGCAGATAACATTGGGGGTGGGTGATGTAGGAACAAGCATGATGACATCAGAGGTGGGTCACAATGATGTTGGTGGACTTATGACACCAGTGCAAGGTTATTGCCTTACTTAGATGCAAGTGTTTTGCAATGTTTTAGTGTTGAAGCACAGTTGAAAACCACATAGGTGGCACCCCTATCTATATCTATATTCTGCTTGATGATTTGGCCCAATCCTTTAATTACATGTATGAGGTCTTTTATATAGAAATCAGTTATCCAGAAAGCTCTAAAATACAGCAATGCTAATATAGAAAAAAAAACTTATTTTTGATTGATTTGGTTTTTTTTTGTATCTGTAGTATCTTAGTATTTAAATGTTTTTCATAAGGTTGTTTGGGTTTCATAAGGTTGAAAATGGAACAGAAAGTTCAGACCCGAACAGGTGGCAACCCTACGCAGAACCGTTGTTCCCCCAACTCTGTGCAAAAATAGTAATAGCAGCAACACAGACCTGTGTGACCCCCACTCTATGCAATAATAGATAGAAGACCCCAGACAATGTTACCTATATGGTGTGGGTAGGGTTGCCACCTGACCTATATTTTACAGGCCTGGCAGGTAAAAATGATGCTTTATGCCAATGTTATTAATAAGAAAAAATGGCAAAAATATAGGAAGGCTGGTATTTTTTTTCCAGAAAATGTGGCAACCCTAGGTGTGGGTATGTATGTGCAAGTGCAATTAAGTTTTTTCTGTGAGCACACACACACACACACACAGCAACACAGAGCAATCATAACTGACTGAGGCAGGGAACAGTAATTTTCCCCGAATCTGCAAAAAACCAATATCCACAAGAAGGTCAACTATCGTAATCATTTGCAATGTGAAACTCTCGGAGGGGGGCTGGGGCCTGCACTAGTAAAATCCTTTTGCTCTGATTGTTTCAGCGTCCTGAGCTCGGTAAATCATTGGGTGGGCCTGCTTTTCTTTTTGGGCGCTGATTGGACAACAATATTGTCAACCAGTCCTGTTCTACAATGTGATTGGTTTAATGGGCTGGGTCTTCTCAATTGTTCAGAAGGGAGGGGAGAGCAGGGCAAAAGCGGGGAAAGATTGTGCGACTAGGATTATGGGACACACGAGCAGTTACTACATCTGCATCTTCCTGTTTGACTCCATGAGCCAATTGTAGAGTAGCTACCGCGCCTGTGCCAGTCTGCCAGTGACATTTATGTGTGTTACCAACAATCTCCAGCTGTAAGTATTAAGTAGCACTATATTTCCGTAAAAATGCACTGATGAAAGTAACAACTATGCGTAGTAAACTAGTTTTGTCTCAGAGTCAGGCATGATTTCCCTTCAGCTCCCAGCTAACCCTTCACACTGTGTATATAACAAACATGTGTAAAACAGCTACATGACTTCATCTAATCCTACACTTGCAAACAGGCTGCTATAGCATTCTGGGAGTTGTAGTTCAGTACCATCAATGTTTCAGCCATCTCTGCCTAAAAATACCTATAATTACATGCTAAAAACATGTTGTTATATGAGTGTTGACATGGACTGATATTTACATGTTCATATTTAATAGATTTCTTTTTAAACTAAAAACTCTAGAAGGATATAACAGTCCTTGTCTGTGTAAGAGACATTTGCTTAGTCAGCTGTGCTGTTTCAGAGAAAAGTAAAGTATTTCAACAAGCAGTCATTTATTTAATCATTGAATCAGGTGAAAAATAATTGTGATAGTCACTAACACTAATAATAGAGGATAGTCACTAACATAACATGTACATTATATATTTGCATGTTATCCACAGTGCCACAAACTGCTGTCTAATAAGCATCTTTTAGGCAACAGGCTAATTGTTCTTGCAGCTTTAAAAGGCGTTGTTCACCTTTAAATTAACTTTTAGTATGATGCAGAAAGTGATATTCTGAGACAATTTGCAATTGGTTTTTATGTTCTATTATTTGGGGTTATTTAGCAGTTTGTCATTGCAGCAGTCTGGTTGCTGGGGGCCAAATTTCCCTAGCAACCGTGCATTTATTTGAATAGGAGACTGGATTATGAATAGGAGAGGGCCTGAATAGAAACATAAGTAATACAAAGGAGCAGTAACAATAAATGTATAGCCTTACAGAGCATTTGTTTATAAGATGGGGTCAGTCACCCCTATTTGAAACCTGTCAAAGGTTAGAAGAAAAAGACAAATAATTACAAAACTATAAAAAATAATGAAGACCAATTGAAAAGTTGCTCAGAATTATTTGCCATTCTATAACTATAACATACTAAAAGTTAACTTAAAGGTGAACCACCCCTTTAACATGTGTGTTTTTGTCTTTGTTCCATACCTGTCGTGTACCTAAGCTTAGGGACCAACTTTACAATAATATACAGATATATACAATATACTATTTATGATTCAATGCTGATTAAGGATTCAGTGCAACTGACACAAAAGGCATGTTTTGCGCTCCTTTAAATAATACATTCTTTGTATACACACATACTGTTTATATCTGTACTTGTGCTGATATGCAGCTGAAATTTGTAAAAATATACTCAATAAATGAGTCAGTGTAATTATTTTTTTAAGTGCTGTGCACACAAAATTTTAAACTGGTCCTTAAAAGATGCACAAAATACATTTTTGAGCTCTTTCCAGAATGAAAATATAAGAAAAGAGTAAAACAAATAAGTTTAAAAAAAAAAAAAAAAAAAAAAACAATTAAGTATTGATTTAATTTTGGGGATGTTTCTATCAGTGACTGAGGGATTAAATACCTGTTCAATCATTATTTTTTGGTTGGATTTTTCTTAAGATTTTTTAAAGTGATACTGACTACTCTTCAAACTATTACAAGTTACCTATAGGTCATGTTGATATTTTTTCACCAATACGGCTGCTTTTGTAAGTAATTGTTACTTGGCGTTCCTTAACCTGACTATTTTGCTAACCTGTATGTCTCTTGTTTGCTGTTAATATATAAATTCTTTAGTCCCCCAAATACATATTAAAATGGAAAAGAATAATCATGAATAACACACAGCAAAATAAAAATCAATTAAATCTAATTAAGGCCTTCGTTGCTTTCAAAAGTCAAGTTCTAAAGTAAAGAATATGACTCATTCCACATGTATTTCTTTCGATATTCATTAGCATACGCATCTCCATTTTGCAATTGACAACCAGTACAAGTATTTTTGGAAGTTCTGAATTCTGTATTCTCATTTTTTTTTTAATTTTTTTTTTAGAGAACACAATGCAGATACCTGAAACTAGTTCAGTTCACCAGAATGAATGGCAAAGAGATGTTTTTGTGCTGAGCTCTGGCACCTGCTTACCTCAACAGAAGGCAGAAGTGTATCGTGCACATCTTGCCCAGATTCAGTATGCATGGGCTAATTCTGAGATCTCTGAGGCATCGGCAGTCCACCTGTTCAAGAAGTATACTGAGAAGTACTCAGCAATTATTGACTCTGACAAGTTAGAAATTGGCCTGAATAACTACGCAGACAGCATTTTGACTATGGCAAAATGTCAGAGAAATGAAAGTGACAAGTGGCAGTCTTCCTTGACAACTAATAATGTTTTAAAATTAAAGAGTGTGCAAGAGATGGCTGAGGCAGGCAGAAGAGCCCAGTTGTCTCTGTTGAATTCAGCAGATGCCTCAGTTAGAGTTGGGAATGAAATCGGTACATCTGGATATTCCACTGTTCTTGCTAATAATGTCCTTAGAAACCCATCACATGCAGTTCCTCTTGCTGCTTCTTCAGATTGTCAAATACCAGAGGGGAGCTCAAACTTTCTGCAAAACTCCAAGGTTTCAGCATTTACTAAAGCAAATACTTCTGCTGCAAATACCTCTTCAAACACTTTGATTAACAACAGTATTCCTATTACTACGTCCTTGATGCAACGCAATGAAGTCAAAGCTCCCACGACATTGTCTACTCAGTCTGGCCCAAATGTGTTTTCATCTACTACCTCTGTATATTCAGGGAAAAGGAAAGCATTTTATGCCTTAGGTGATGAGAGCACTGATATTCAACCTAAGCCTTTAGTTCAAAGGCAGCTTGCTAGCAAAGAAGTTACAGGTGACAGTGACTTTAAAACCGCAAAAGAGCAGTTGTGGGTTGATCAGCAGAAGAAATACAGTAATCAGCCTCAGCGTAATCCTGGTCCTTTGTATGGTGGTGGCAAAAAGTCACTGGGAGCTGCACGTTCTCGTGGTCTTCATGGAAAATTTATTCCTCCACTTCCTAGGCAGGAGGATCTTGAGGATAGCAACAGGAAAGTATATGGCCAGGGCAACAGTGAGATGAATTCAACTTCTGATGAACATTTAAAAAACATAGAACCAAAGATGATTGAACTGATAATGAGTGAGATAATGGATCATGGGCCTCCTCTGAACTGGGATGATATTGCCGGGCTTGAGTTTGCTAAAACAACCATCAAAGAAATAGTGGTGTGGCCAATGCTTAGGCCAGATATTTTTACTGGCTTGCGAGGACCCCCAAAAGGAATTCTTCTTTTTGGTCCACCAGGAACAGGAAAAACTCTGATAGGCAAGTGTATTGCTTGTCAGTCGGGTGCCACATTTTTCAGCATAAGTGCATCATCGTTGACTTCCAAATGGGTTGGAGAAGGTGAAAAAATGGTTCGAGCCCTCTTTACAGTGGCAAGGTGTCACCAGCCAGCTGTGATATTCATTGATGAAATAGATTCTCTGTTATCCCAGCGTGGTGAAGGGGAGCATGAATCGTCAAGGAGGATTAAAACAGAGTTTTTAGTTCAACTTGATGGTGCTACGACATCTTCAGAAGATCGCATACTGGTTGTTGGTGCTACTAACCGCCCCCAAGAAATTGATGAGGCAGCTCGTAGAAGACTTGTTAAAAGACTCTATATTCCTCTTCCTGAAGCGTCTGCAAGGAAGCAAATTGTTGTTAGTCTAATGTCAAAAGAGCATTGTAGTCTCACAGAACAAGAGGTAGAGGCCATCGTTTTGCAGGCTGATGGTTTCTCAGGTGCAGATATGACTCAGCTTTGCCGGGAAGCTGCACTTGGTCCTATACGCAGTATACAGCTAATGGATATTTCAACCATAACAGCCGAACAAGTCCGCCCTATTGCTTATATTGATTTCCAAAGTGCTTTTCTGGTAGTGCGGCCTAGTGTTTCACAAAAAGACTTGGAATTATACGAGAACTGGAACAAAACATTTGGTTGCGGCAGGTGACGTGCTGCTGTTCCTTTTAGAATTATTTTGTCATAAAATAAATGTGCAAATACCCGTATATGTGTTCATTTACCCACATCGATTTTTCCCAGCTTATTAAAATTAATCATACCAAGGTCTACAGGTCTGCCCTACATGCCCTGAGATATGGTATCACTTTTACATGAATAAATAGTTCTGAAGTTGAGCCCTTGCATATCTGTTGCCTGTTTGTTACCATCCTACGTTAGGTCCGCTTTCTCCCTTGTTTTAGGTGGTTCTGCCCATGCTAATATCCACCATGCATACTTTTGAAAATACCTGTTCGAACTTCAAATCGAAAGGCAGATACAACCAATATAACAGGTTTAATGTGGGATTTGGTTCTTCTTTAGTGCAAAAGCACGTTGGATTTTGAAATCCAACATGCTTTTGGACCAATGTCTTAGGACATAAAAATATCTGTAAATGTTTTTCCATGTACTCCGAAGTCATAGTAAGTTTTGGTTATTCTTATTATATTCTGTGAGATTCACAATTTCCTTTACATTTCAAACACACAATAACATTGAGTTTCAAAGTTATGTTCTATTCTGCAGCCTCCTGGCCCTTTTTGTCACCAGTAGCCAGATCTTTAATTTTAATCTGTTGATGTTTGCGTTTCACCCATCATCTTTATTATAATATTAATAAATATGTTTTGGGAGATCCTATATGTACTTTTTAAAACAAAACAAAATTAATTGTAGCCACAGAACAACAAATATTAGCTGTCCAGGAAACATAAATTCTTCAGTGTTGGCAGTCAGAACTAGATTTGGGTTAAACGTCTTAATGCTATTGAGTTTGTCATCAATAGATCATAACATTTGATATAAAAATAGAGCCAGTTTTTTAGTTGCAATATATTAAGCATGTGTCTGTGTATTTCTCAATTAGATTATGGCTACAAATGCTGCATTTTATATCCTGAACTTACTGTACCAGCACAGATGTTCAGTTATGATACATGCCTTTACTTTTCTCCAGACCAGCTTTCCACTTTTGTCTTGTCTTTTCCACGCCACCTGCACTGCACATGTTCATGGTGTTCTGAACCACTGTTGAGAAATAAGGTTAGCAAAAGTCTAAAATTATTAGAAATGTAGGTTACATTTGAAATAGTGTATGACCGAGCATGTACAGAATTTACACAACACAATACAGCCATGTGGTATCCATAAAGGCAAACCAGACAAATGTATCAAATAGCCAGTATCTGGGCCAAATGCGTTAAGTCATTTAGTATAAATGTGCACTAACGACTACCAAAATACAGTGCTTTGCAAAGTTTTCATCCCCTTCACGTTTTACACATTTAGTTGTGTTGGAAGCTGGAAATAAATTGGATTTAAATGAGATTTTACATAACTCATCTATACAGAATTGTCCACAATGTTAGATTGAAATAAAAAAAATCTGCATACTATTCAAAACTATTTTTACAAATAATTGACTGCACAGTCATGATTGCTTAAGTCTTCATCCCATTGCTGTGGTACCCCTACACATAGATGCTCATACCTGCTACCATTCACAGTAGCAGGCAATTAAACTGGTTGCCTGGGGACTGTAACCATGGATGGACCGTTGTTCTGCACTGGTAAAACAAATGTTTTTGCTTCAGAAATACTACTATAGTTTATATAAACAAATTGCTCTGTAGCAATGGGGGCAACGCTTGAAGCTGGAAAAAGGAGAAATTGTTCTTTTAATATACTAATGCATTTTTCATGTTAAGTACACAAAATACAAAGCATTTTATCACTGCCAAAGCTCAAAAATATATACAGCATCCTTTGGTTATTACAAACCAAGGTCAAAGTTTTAAACAAGAACAACCTAAAACAAGTCATATAGTAATAGAACTTGGCATATAGCTGTTAAATACAGTCCAAAATCAACTAAAGTATTGTTCTTAGTAACAGAATTACTTCTGCTATACCCTTCTTCATAGATGCTCTTAAAGGAGACATAATATAAATGAAAAAAAAAACAAATTTTGTAGGCAATTATGACTAATATATGGTGCTACTTTTACATGGTGCATTTACATTGCCCCTTTATTGAAGCTCCTTCTAGATGTTCTCTGGTCCCTGTCTGTGTTTCAAATGAGGGGTGATTGAGCCCTAATGGTCCCTGCCAGAAGCACAGTAGGAGGGGGACAGCCAATCACAGCCCTGCAGTCACACAAGCACAGACAGGCTTCAGTTCCCTATCAGATCCTGCTAGTTGCTGATTGGTTCCTGTCCTACAGTGCAGTGAGCTGAGAGCGCCGGCTCCCCTGTACAGCCTAGGAATTCAGGGAGCAGGAAGTGGAAGAGGGATTTTGCAGAAATATTCAATAAATCAGATTGAAACACTTCTTCTGTATCTAAATGAATATAATGCACTGGTACATTCTTAATTTTTTACACAAAATGTCTCCTTATTTATTTACACTTATTTGATTGTTTTTAGTGCTTGTATTTAACCCTTTAAGTGCCACAGAACGTAGACTCTACGTTCTGTGGAAAAGTAACTTGAAATGCCACAGAACGTAGATTCTACGTTCTGCAGCACTTCCGGGTTCAGGAGCGGAGGAGCGGCTGTTAGAGCTGCTCGCTCCATTCCTGCTCGATCCCCTGCCCCTAGGCAACGAGCAGAGCAGGGGATCGAGTGGCCCCTGGGGCGCGATCGCCCAGGGGCCCAAAAACAGCAGCAGGCACGTGTTACTTACGTGTCCTGCTGCTGCAGACTGCACCGCGCTGGAGATCTCCGCCCCCACAGCACAGGAACACAGAGGACGTTGCAGATTTCTTCCAGGGAGTCTTCCTAATCGTGTGCAACAGTCTCCAGCGACTTTTTCAGGTTAGTGCAACAATTACACACACTAACACACCAACACACACTTATTACAGTAATACACACTTAGATTAACACTTACATACACTTACACATACATTTTTGGGGATTGGGGGGGTCACTTACACTCACTGCACTTACACACATGTGCACACGCACACATAACATGTAATTTACCATTTGTACACACGCACATACACGGCATTGTGGCTTTTTTTTTTTTTCTTATCGCATCGTCTCTTTTTTTGGCTGAAAAAAATGTTTTATTGCCATTACGAATAGCGTATTCGCTAACCGTACTGTGCAATATCTTTTTTATGTTATTTCTGTGATTATATTGCAATTTTGGGTATTTTGGTGCATTTTTAGCCATTTTATTGAATTTTTAGCCATTTTATTGCATTTTCAGCTCTGCGTATGTTGTGTTCACTTGTTTCTAGCCGTATAACCTGTTTGGCCCAGCTAAAATATTCAAACTGTGATTCTGACAGCCGATAACGCTAGTCTGGAAAAAAACATTGATTTTTGTGGTTTTATTGGATTTTTTTGCATTTCACTCTTTACTGCCTTATTTTGTTTTGCCTTGTAAATTTTATCTACTATATATCCATTTGGGGGTCTCTGTGCGCCACATAGTTTGGTATATCTATGCATATTGGGCATCAAAGTGTTCAGTAGACCCCTGGTGTTCATATTTAGGATGTTTTATGCTGATACGTTACGAAATGTGGGGCATATAATGCGGTAGAATTCAAGCTTTGTGACGATTTTCAGAAATTTGATAAAAACCGTTACGTTCAGCATTGCTTTGCAGTTTGGCAGTTTGCAGTAGAAACACTTATTTACCCATATTGGATTTGTCAGAATGTGTACTTTCTGAAAATATATGGTTTTCTGGGGTCTCTGTACTGTTAGGGGGGGTCTAATGTCACATAATACACACACCAGGTGCTCATATTGCAGCAGCCAGCGCGTCAGCCGTGAAAATGTATATACACTATTGTCATTTGGGGGTCTCTGTGCGCCACATAGTTTGGTATATCTATGCATATTGGGCATCAAAGTGTTCAGTAGACCCCTGGCGTTCATATTTAGGATGTTTTATGCTGATACGTTACGAAATGTGGGGCATATAATGGGGTAAAATTCAAGCTTTGTGACGATTTTCAGAAATTTGATAAAAACCGTTATGTTCAGCATTGCTTTGCAGTTTGGCAGTTTGGCAGTTTGCAGTAGAAACACTTATTTACCCATATTGGATTCGTCAGAATGTGTACTTTCTGAAAATATATGGTTTTCTGGGGTCTCTGTACTGTTAGGGGGGTCTAATGTCGCATAATACACACACCAGGTGCTCATATTGCAGCAGCCAGCGCGTCAGCCGTGAAAATGTATATACACTATTGTCATTTGGGGGGGGTCTCTGTTAGCCACATAGTTTGGTATATCTATGCATACTGGGCATCAAAGTGTTCAGTAGACCCCTGGCGTTCATATTTAGGATGTTTTATGCTGATACGTTACGAAATGTGTGGCATATAATGGGGTAGAATTCAAGCTTTGTGACGATTTTCAGAAATTTGATAAAAACCATTATGTTCAGCATTGCTTTGCAGTTTGGCAGTTTGCAGTAGAAACACTTATTTACCCATATTGGATTCGTCAGAATGTGTGCTTTCTGAAAATATATGGTTTTCTGGGGTCTCTGTACTGTTAGGGGGGTCTAATGTCGCATAATACACACACCAGGTGCTCATATTGCAGCAGCCAGCGCGTCAGCCGTGAAAATGTATATACACTATTGTCATTTGGGGGTCTCTGTGCGCCACATAGTTTGGTATATCTATGCATATTGGGCATCAAAGTGTTCAGTAGACCCCTGGCGTTCATATTTAGGATGTTTTATGCTGATAAGTTATGAAATGTGGGGCATATAATGGGGTAAAATTCAAGCTTTGTGACGATTTTCAGAAATTTGATAAAAACCGTTATGTTCAGCATTGCTTTGCAGTTTGGCAGTTTGCAGTAGAAACACTTATTTACCCATATTGGATTCGTCAGAATGTGTACTTTCTGAAAATATATGGTTTTCTGGGGTCTCTGTACTGTTAGGGGGGTCTAATGTCGCATAATACACACACCAGGTGCTCATATTGCAGCAGCCAGCGCGTCAGCCGTGAAAATGTATATACACTATTGTCATTTGGGGGGGTCTCTGTGCGCCACATAGTTTGGTATATCTATGCATACTGGGCATCAAAGTGTTCAGTAGACCCCTGGCGTTCATATTTAGGATGTTTTATGCTGATACGTTACGAAATGTGTGGCATATAATGGGGTAGAATTCAAGCTTTGTGACGATTTTCAGAAATTTGATAAAAACCGTTATGTTCAACATTGCTTTGCAGTTTGGCAGTTTGCAGTAGAAACACTTATTTACCCATATTGGATTCGTCAGAATGTGTACTTTCTGAAAATATATGGTTTTCTGGGGTCTCTGTACTGTTAGGGGGGTCTAATGTCGCATAATACACACTCCAGGTGCTCATATTGCAGCAGCCAGAGCGTCAGCCGTGAAAATGTATATACACTATTGTCATTTGGGGGTCTCTGTGCGCCACATAGTTTGGTATATCTATGGATATTGGGCATCAAAGTGTTCAGTAGACCCCTGGCGTTCATATTTAGGATGTTTTATGCTGATAAGTTATGAAATGTGGGGCATATAATGGGGTAAAATTCAAGCTTTGTGACGATTTTCAGAAATTTGATAAAAACCGTTATGTTCAGCATTGCTTTGCAGTTTGGCAGTTTGGCAGTTTGCAGTAGAAACACTTATTTACCCATATTGGATTCGTCAGAATGTGTACTTTCTGAAAATATATGGTTTTCTGGGGTCTCTGTACTGTTAGGGGGGTCTAATGTCGCATAATACACACACCAGGTGCTCATATTGCAGCAGCCAGCGCGTCAGCCGTGAAAATGTATATACACTATTGTCATTTGGGGGGGGTCTCTGTTAGCCACATAGTTTGGTATATCTATGCATACTGGGCATCAAAGTGTTCAGTAGACCCCTGGCGTTCATATTTAGGATGTTTTATGCTGATACGTTACGAAATGTGTGGCATATAATGGGGTAGAATTCAAGCTTTGTGACGATTTTCAGAAATTTGATAAAAACCATTATGTTCAGCATTGCTTTGCAGTTTGGCAGTTTGCAGTAGAAACACTTATTTACCCATATTGGATTCGTCAGAATGTGTGCTTTCTGAAAATATATGGTTTTCTGGGGTCTCTGTACTGTTAGGGGGGTCTAATGTCGCATAATACACACACCAGGTGCTCATATTGCAGCAGCCAGCGCGTCAGCCGTGAAAATGTATATACACTATTGTCATTTGGGGGTCTCTGTGCGCCACATAGTTTGGTATATCTATGCATATTGGGCATCAAAGTGTTCAGTAGACCCCTGGCGTTCATATTTAGGATGTTTTATGCTGATAAGTTATGAAATGTGGGGCATATAATGGGGTAAAATTCAAGCTTTGTGACGATTTTCAGAAATTTGATAAAAACCGTTATGTTCAGCATTGCTTTGCAGTTTGGCAGTTTGCAGTAGAAACACTTATTTACCCATATTGGATTCGTCAGAATGTGTACTTTCTGAAAATATATGGTTTTCTGGGGTCTCTGTACTGTTAGGGGGGTCTAATGTCGCATAATACACACACCAGGTGCTCATATTGCAGCAGCCAGCGCGTCAGCCGTGAAAATGTATATACACTATTGTCATTTGGGGGGGTCTCTGTGCGCCACATAGTTTGGTATATCTATGCATACTGGGCATCAAAGTGTTCAGTAGACCCCTGGCGTTCATATTTAGGATGTTTTATGCTGATACGTTACGAAATGTGTGGCATATAATGGGGTAGAATTCAAGCTTTGTGACGATTTTCAGAAATTTGATAAAAACCGTTATGTTCAGCATTGCTATGCAGTTTGGCAGTTTGCAGTAGAAACACTTATTTACCCATATTGGATTCGTCAGAATGTGTACTTTCTGAAAATATATGGTTTTCTGGGGTCTCTGTACTGTTAGGGGGGTCTAATGTCGCATAATACACACTCCAGGTGCTCATATTGCAGCAGCCAGAGCGTCAGCCGTGAAAATGTCTATACATATTGTCATTTGGGGGTCTCTGTGCGCCACATAGTTTGGTATATCTATGCACATTGGGCATCAAACTGTTTAGTAGACCCATATGTTTATATTTAGGATGCTTTATGCTGGTAATGATACATGGACAATACGATGCTGGAAAATTGAAGCTTTGAGGCAATTTCCAGATATTTCACCAAAACCGCCAAATTTGGCAAAGCCTTGCGACTCAGTAGTTTGGAGCAGAAAGGCATGGGTACCCATTTTAGATTCTGTAGAATGTGTACTTTCCAAAAATATATGGGGTTGTATGTGCTAACTTCATTTTGGGGCCTCTAAATGCCATATACTTTGGTAAACTTATGAACAATGGCCACCAAAATGTTCAGAGGAACCCTGGCAATCGTATTTAGGGTGCTTTTTCTTAGTACGTAATGACACGGGTGATATGGTGCTGGGAAGTTGAAGCTTTGAGGCAATTTTCAGATATTTCACCAAAACCGACAACTTTGGGAAAGCCTTGCGACTCAGTAGTTTGGAGCAATAAGGCATGGGTACCCATTTTAGATTTGGTAGAATGTGTACTTTCCAAAAATGTATGGGTTTGGGGGGTAAACATATATTTCTGTGTTTTTACCCCACAAAAATGCAGTCAATGTGTTGATTTTTCATTAGCTGAAGTTACCCACGGGACTGTTTGTATGCGCTAACTTCATTTTGGGGCCTCTAAATGCCAGATACTTTGGTAAACCTATGAACAATGGCCACCAAACTGTTCGGAGGAACCCTGGCAATCATATTTAGGGTGCTTTTTCTTGGTGCATAACAATACATGGGTGATATGGTGCTGAGAAGTTGAAGCTTTGAGGCAATTTTCAGATATTTCACCAAAACCGACAATTGTGGGAAAGCCTTGCGACTCAGTAGTTTGGAGCAGAAAGGCATGGGTACCCATTTTAGATTCTGTAGAATGTGTACTTTCCAAAAATATATGGGTTTTGGGGGGTAAACATATATTTCTGTGTTTTTACCCCACAAAAATGCAGTCAATGTGTTGATTTTTCATTAGCTGGTTACCCACGGGACTGTTTGTATGCGCTAACTTCATTTTGGGGACTCTAAATGCCAGATACTTTGGTAAACTTATGAACAATGGCCACCAAAATGTTCAGAGGAACCCTGGCAATCATATTTAGGGTGCTTTTTCTTAGTACGTAATGACACATGGGTGATATGGTGCTGGGAAGTTGAAGCTTTGAGGCAATTTTCAGATATTTCACCAAAACCGACAACTTTGGGAAAGCCTTGCGACTCAGTAGTTTGGAGCAGAAAGGCATGGGTACCCATTTTAGATTCAGTAGAATGTGTACTTTCCAAAAATGTATGGGTTTGGGGGGTAAACATATATTTCTGTGTTTTTACCCCACAGAAATGCAGTCAATGTGTTGATTTTTCATTAGATGAAGTTACCCACAGGACTATTTGTATGCGCTAACTTCATTTTGAGGCCTCTAAATGCCAGATACTTTGATAAACCTATGAACAATGGCCACCAAACTGTTTGGAGGAACCCTGGCAATCATATTTAGGGTGCTTTTTCTTGGTGCGTAACGATACATGGGTGATATGGTGCTGGGAAGTTGAAGCTTTGAGGCAATTTTCAGATATTTCACCAAAACCGACAATTGTGGGAAAGCCTTGCGACTCAGTAGTTTGGAGCAGAAAGGCATGGGTACCCATTTTAGATTCGGTAGAATGTGTACTTTCCAAAAATATATGGGTTTTGGGGGGTAAACATATATTTCTGTGTTTTTACCCCACAAAAATGCAGTCAATGTGTTGATCTTTCATTAGCTGAAGTTACCCACGGGACTGTTTGTATGCGCTAACTTCATTTTGGGGCCTCTAAATGCCAGATACTTTGGTAAACTTATGAACAATGACCACCAAAATGTTCAGAGGAACCCTGGCAATCATATTTAGGGTGCTTTTTCTTAGTACGTAATGATACATGGGTGATATGGTGCTGGGAAGTTGAAGGTTTGAGGAAATTTTCAGATATTTCACCAAAACCGACAATTTTGGGAAAGCCTTGCAACTCAGTAGTTTGGAGCAGAAAGGCATGGGTACCCATTTTAGATTCAGTAGAATGTGTACTTTCCAAAAATATATGGGTTTGGGGGTAAACATATATTTCTGTGTTTTTACCCCACAAAAAATGCAGTCAATGTGTTGATTTCTCAGTAGCTGAAGTAAAGTCCTGAACAATTTGGATGTGCTAACTACATATTGGTGTCTCTAAATGCCAGATACTTTGGTAAACCTATGCATAATGGGTATCAAATTGTTCAGTGGACCCCTGGCAATCATATTTCAGGTGCTTTTTCTTGGTACCTAATATAGTTTGGGATATGCGGAGCAGCAAAATAAAACCTTTGAAATGATTTTTCAGAATTTTGAATTTTTTGTTGAAAAACCGCTATGTTCAGACAAGCTTTTATGTTTGGTAGTTGGGAGTAGAGAGACATAGTTACCCATTTTGTAATCGGCAGAATGTGTACTTTTCAAAAATGTATGGTTTTCTGGGGTAAACCTACGGTTTCAGGATTTTTTGCCTTGGCATCTAAAGCATGCCGTTTTCTGCCTTAGTGCTTTCAAAATTTGGTAATATACTGCCGGGAGTTTTTGCTGTACAGAAATCCTAAATCTCCCTAAAACTATACATATCTGGTATTGGCACGTTCGAGAGACATAAGGCTTTCCAAATCAGTTGGATTTTCATCCGTAAAATGAAATATTTTTCTGGTATAAATTGATATACGATGAAAAATGGTAATTTTTCTTTTTTTTTTGGCATTTAGCACTATAAATTTTTTTGCACAGGTGTAAATACATGAAAACTCAGGCAGATTTAGAAAGCTCAGTTTCTACCGAAAAAAACAATGTATAGTTTTCCTAGGTAAACTATAGGTTTCCCCTCAGAAAATGCCCCTAAAGTGAGAGAGCACAAAATGTTTCAAAAACGGCTGGCATTTCACGTAACCAAAATGTGAAATTCTGCTGGCACTTAAAGGGTTAAAGTTATTAGGGAGTCTGAGTCGGTACATGCATGGCAACTCCGACTGCCTCTACCCAAAAATGCTTACAACTCTGACTCCACTGCTCAGAAAGACGTGGGACATAAGATGCTGTAGGATGCAAGTTTTGAGGTGATTTTTCAGAAATTTTATTGCAGCATGCACTTTAGTCGATCACATGCACTTTAGTCGATCCCATAATTTGGGATACAGCTGGAACTGTGAGGCAGGCCTGCTCCTAGGACAATAGGTCAGACTGAATTCGTCCATACTGCAGGTTACCATGGGTTTTGGGTTGACCTGCATTTCAGAAGTGTTCCAGCACAGGGAACAGTGCCAGATTCCCAAATCTTGTGCCCCTTTACGTGCAGCCGACTGAATCCTTCAAGTACCTAAACCCTGCCACCAGAACACAAGTGCAAGGATACAGATTATGAGCTTGGGTCCTCCCTATAATGCCCCACCACCCTCAAAGTACAAGCTTATGAGGCTTCCTACAGACACCGAGAGCACTTAGGACTGGGCATGGGAGATTCAAATAATCTCAGGCAGGTCCTGTCTCCAGTGCTCCGAGTGTCTGTAGGAATGAGAAATTACAGATGTGGCTGGGCAGCATGCCACCTGGCTCTTGAGAAAAGGTCTAGTTTGGGACTATATCAGTTATTTTAGTAAAAGCTAAATATTAAAATGTAGAAGAAAAATGTCAGACTTCAATAACAGATCAACAAAGGGAGGCCCATCAAAAATGTAATTTGTGTGCAGCAAAAAACCTTGAAAACTTGGCAAACTCGTGTTAGCTTAGTTATTATGAAAAGTCACTCAATCATGAAAAAGGTTAAAAAAGCAGCAAAAAAACTTAGTGAAATTACTTTTCTACCCGTAATTTGCAGTGTCTGCCAGATCTCAACTTGAAATCTCAAATTTAAGAATAATAAAATCGAATGCAGATCCCATTGGCCTTTACATGAACTCTGCAGCTTTTAGATGGCAAATTTTTATACTTGTGTTTTTTTTGCACTTTATAGATCTCTAACATTTGAGTTTGGAAATCTGAAATATTTATTTTACGTGCAAAAAATCTCAAACCACAGAAAAAAACTCAAATTCAAATGTTAATAAATAGACCCCTAAGTGTATGAAACACAAAAGGGGGGTTGTGGGAACACTCCTAAGGCTAAGTAAAAATATATGAAATATAATGGAAGTGCTACTGACTAGGCCAAATTAATCAGTGCACATTCCCTGGGCCCCTGTCTAAGTAATTCAGTATAAATGCAACTGCATGTGTTCACAAAGACGGGTTTTTAGGTACAAAGTTATCATCATAAAGTTGATAAGCCACCATACCACGTCAAGTTAAACCCCACACGGTGGTCCCTAACTTGTTTACCTCTGGTCATAGTATAAAAGGTCCTGTGCCTCTCTGCATAGTAGCATTAATTGAAGTAAATGTCTGCTGAACCTTGGTTTCAGTCTGAAGGCTAGATCCTCCCCCTCCACTAGCTTGCGGCTTTTAAGAGAGAGTGATTGCCCAAACCAATACCAATTTTTTAAAATAAAAAAAATAATATAAAAATAGTGAAGGTAAAGTAAAATTATATGTATAGGTGCACACTTGGAAAGTGTGTGGGTATGGGTGTAAGTATAGGTAAAAATATAGGTGTGAGTTAAAATAAGTAAAAAAGGACAAACTAAATCAGGTGTAGTAAGTGTGAATAGGTGCAACAATGTTGCAGTTAAAAACATAGGGCCACCATTAGTTAAACGGGGTAGGTATGGAGGGTGCTACACACCACATGAAGCTCAGCCACAGTTTCAGGCTACATTTCAAACACAAAAGGGGGGTTGTGGGAGCACTTCTAAGGCTAACTAAAATAGCCTTATTATATTAAAGTATAATGGAAGTGCTACTGACTAAGCCAAAGTAATCAGTGTATCAATATTAATTACAGCAGAAATTAAAAAAACAAAATTGTGTTCACAATGAAAGACTGTCAGAAATAAGATTCTGGATCTCTTAGGTGATCAAACTTCATATTTAGGCTGAACATCCAGCCATTACTTTCCTTCTCTGAAGAGCAGGAATAGTGGAGTAGGAGATCTATGGCTATTCTTTGCTGTTTATTTTCTCTATACAAGTCTCTCTGCTGCTAGTCATTTTAGTTTAAACAATACTATTTGTTTCATGATAACAGATGTGTGCATTTTAGCACACATTACCTGTTCTTCCTATAATGGTTAACATTTTCTAGTGTGCAGCCACTTGGTGGCACTAAATCGACAATGTTTTTCTCTAGTTTTGATTGTAGGGCACTGTACCTCTTGGTAATACTTTATAAATACCATATATATTATATATGAAAACATGTTTGGATTAGCAAGTTTTTAGGATAAAAATGGTAAGAGAGTAAAAGCAGATCTGTTTTTTTTATATTTTTAGAACTTTATTTATATTTGTAGGCAGTCTATCACCTTCTAAAATACCTTTTATTTAAAAGCTATTCCAACTTTGTTTTGTATTATTATCGGAATCAGTTTTTGCCAAGCCTTTTGAAATGTCTTTATCCTGCCTATCCCTTCCTAACCCTTCCTAACCAATGATGTCTTATTCTGGCTCTTTTGAGACTAGCCCAGAGCCTTGTGATGTAGTTTTTTCTGGCCTTACTTCTGTGTTTCAGAGGCAGGCAGTCGGTGCCAAACATTTGCATCTAACAATTTAGTTTACCTACTCTTTGCTTCACAGTCCTCAGTGGGTTAATAGAACCCCAACTAGAACCCCACCCTGGGTTTTGGGTCCCCCCATAACATTGCTACCCCAAAAGGCACCAAAATGTGTGCAGTGTTAAAGGACCAGTAACATTAAAAAATTTTTTATCAAAATTCGTTAGTATAGAACGAAAAATCAACACCAAGGCAAATAAAACTTTTGGATTGCAAAGCCTTTATTAAGAGAAAACTTACCAAAACTCCACTTCCTGTCCTCTTCTAAAACGGCGAAAGGGCGACCATCCATGCAGCGGTGTTCAATTTCTCCTCCCTGGCTATTCTCTCTGCAGCGCTTCCCTTGTCCGGCGAAAAAAGAAGAAGAGGAGGAGGGCAGCCTCTGCCTCTCCAGCGGCAAGTGTTGTCTGCAGGCGCGCCGATCTGCTGAAGAATATCCCCAGGACTACAGCGCATGGACAAACCTTGTTCCCGTGATGTTCCCATCTGAGTGTGCAGTCCCTGCTGCTGCAGGAGAAGGCGGCGACTTTAGATTCCAGTAGCGCCGAACCACACGCTATCCATGGATGCGCTACGATTGCGGGCTACGAGCCGGTAGCACTCCCGGCTCAAAGGCGGAGCGGAATGCCACAGTTTGCAGGAGCTGTGCACTTGGCCGCGTGGAAAGCCTTGTGTTTGCGCAGCTCCTCCACGTCGCACCGATCCATGCGCTTGGGGATATTCTTCAGCAGATCGGTGCGCCTGCAGACAACACTTGCCGCTGGAGAGGCAGAAGCTGCCCTCCTCCTCTTCTTCTTTTTTCGCCGGACAAGGAAAGGATGGAGTCAAAGTCCGACTGCTGGGAATAGGGGAAGCGCTGCAGAGAGAATAGCCAGGGAGGAGAAATTGAACACCGCTGCTTGGATGGTCGCCCTTTCGCCGTTTTAGAAGAGGACAGGAAGTGGAGTTTTGGTAAGTTTTCTCTTAATAAAGGCTTTGCAACCCAAAAGTTTTATTTGCCTTGGTGTTGATTTTTCGTTCTATACTAACGAATTTTGATAAAAAAATTTTTAATGTTACTGGTCCTTTAACACCAATTTGTTTGGCCAAGAAATGGTGTCCATATGGACACTTAGACGTTGCCCGTCCTACTCAAATATTACAGGAGTTAATAAAATGATTTCATTTATAAAAACATAAGATTCAGACATCATTTTCTCACCATAGTCATGTTTACCACCTTTCCTCCAACTACATGCTTGTAAATTGGTTACATGCACTATATAACCAACAGTATTCAAATGCCTGCCAATCAGACACCTATTTATCTAACAAAAAAGGGGGGTTAAAAGGCACACTCCCAACAAAATAAATGTGAGGTGCAATCCTAATGGGACTCCCCAGCAGAGTCACCAAAGAATACTGAACGTTCCAAAAAAATGAAGATTGCACATTCTAAAGAAGAATTCAATCTGTTTATTCCATCAAAAAATTACAAAATCAGGGCCAATGTTTTGATTCTGTAATTTTTTGATGGAATAAAATTAAATGAATTCTTCTTTAGCTTGTGCAATCCTCTTTTTTTGGAACCTATTTATCTAAAATCTCATTCCAGAATTTAGAATATTAATAAAAACTAATTTAGGCAGACTTTCCTCTAGATTTTGGAACATTATTGGTGGGATTAGAACATTAGTGAGACCTAACATTGATTCACAGTCAGTGTTCCAACTTGTGCCACAGGTGTTTAGTTGGGCTGATGTCAGTTACAAGTCTGACAAGTTTTTTTTTACTACTGTCTCTTCAAACCCTGTCTCTTCAAACCAATGGCAACTTATTTTATAGTGCTGATCAAGAAAATGCCTTTATAAAACTGTTCCAAAAAATCGGAATAATGGAATTGTAAAATATGTTATTACAGGTATAAAATCTATTATGAAGAAAGCTTTGGACCTGGAGTTTTCCGAATAAGGGATTTTTTTCCATAATTTTGACCTACGTGACTAAAAATAATTTATAGATGAAATAAAACCAATAGGATTGTTTTGCCACAAATATGGATTCATGCAGCTCGGTGTGGATCAAACGGTATTGTTATATTAATACAGAGAAAAAGGAAATCATTTTTTATAAAATAGAATTTGTTTGCATAAAATGGAAGATGTACAGGCACACATGGCGGATTTCAGTGCTAGAATGTGAGCGTTTGCATTTTGGTGATATTTGCCAACAATAAGACAACAATAGAATAGCTTGCAGGTCTTGACTGGAAGTCAAAATAGGCCCTGGCATTCCAAGTACGTAGAGGCCCAAACAACCCCACACCAGCCCACTAAATAGACACTTTCAATGACACCTTGCAGCAGCCTCTCTGGCATTTGCCAGAACCCACAGATTGCCAGTTCGGGCCTGATGGCTTTTTAACTAAGCTCTCAAAAGCAGATCATTTTAAAAATTGCCTTTTACCTGCACATCTGTCTCTCCAATAGAAGTTCTCATAATGTTTACATTCAAAAGAGCAAGACATAACAACACATGATATTCAGTCATCTTCCTCTAAATAAGACAATGGATTACTAAACCAACTACAAGCACAGCTGTTGTTGTGGAAGAAAAATACCGCTCTCCTTTTTAAGCATTTATTTCTTAAACATGAGGCTGGTAGTTTGTCCCAGGGTATCCTTTCAAGGAGACTATACTGCTTTGCAGTGAGCCAAACTGAGCCAATCCTTCTATTTAGAATTATTCCTGAGTTAAGGATCTAACATCACCTCATGGCTTAAATAGCTCATCCACAACATTGCAAACATTCATACTTATATGTGTGAGGTCAAAGAAACTTAAATACACTGCAGGGAGCTGGCCATAGATGTACAGATTTCATTATGTCCGACAGACAATGCAATCTCCAGATCTACAACTAACCATTCAGATTAAAAAAAGTAGTAAAAATAACAAATCAGACAATTAGCCATTAATTGATTGGCCATAAATTGACAGGCAGCAATCGTACAAACGTTATGTCTGGCAAATACTAGTGACAGTCAACAACTGATATTGTCAGATAGGCAATACAAGCCAACAAAAATCTTCTAACCTGTCTGATCGACTAAACGACCAATCGCCATAGTACGGAAAATGTTGGGACAATCGACAATCTGTCCGAAAGGATCAGAATGGTTAGAAGATTTCTGTTGCGTCTATGGCCAGCTTAAAGGAAAACTATACCCCCAAAATGAATACTTAAGCAACAGATAATTTACATCATATTAAGTGGCATATTAAAGAATCTTACCAAACTGGTATATATACTTAAGTAAATATTGCCCTTTTACATCGCTTGCCTTGAACCATCATTTCGTGACTTTATCTGTGCTGCCTCAGAGACCACCTGACCAGAAATACTACAACTGTAACAGGAAGAAGTGTCGAAGCAAAAGACACAACTCTGTCTGCTAATTGGCTCAGGTGACCTAACAAGTATGGTTTGTTGCTATGTTTGTGCTCACAGTGAATCGTACGATCCCAGGGGGCGGTCCTTATTTTTTAAAATGGCAATTTTCTATTTATGATTACCCAATGGCACATGCTACTAAAAAAAGTATATTATTATGAAAATGGTTTATTTACATGAATCAGGGTTTTACATATGAGCTGTTTTATGCAATATCTTTTTATAGAGACCTACATTGTTTGGGGGTACGGTTTTCTTTGACAAATGGGGGTGCAGATTAGTCAACACAATATCGATCCTGGGCCAGTGCGTTATTTAGCAAAGAGGACACTACACATGCACAGTGCAATCAGTGCTAAACCTCACAAATGCTTGTATGTCTAAATGGCAGCAAATCCAACCCAGAAGAATATAAACTATTACAGCAGTAGAGGGAAGACCAACTTCATATTAATTAGGGATGCACCGAATTCGGGATTCTGCCTTTTTCAGCAAGAATTCGGATTTGGCCAAATACTTCTGCCAGGCCGAACCGAATCTGAATCCTAATTTGCATATGCAAATTAGAGGCAGGGAGGTAAATCGCGTGACTTTCTGTCATAAAACAAGGAAGGAAAAAATGTTTTCCCCTTCCCACCCTAATTTGCATATGCAAATTAGGATTTGGTTCGGTATTCGGCCAAATCTTTCGCCAAAGATTCGGGGATGCGACCGAATCCAAAAAAGTGGATTCGGTGCATCCCTAATAGTAATACCCTTGGTTTTGGAATGAGATTTTTGACATACCAGTCTATGGTTACATTTTGCCATATCGTGTATGTATCCTCTCTTTAAATACACTGTTATAAATTTTATACACAGTGCAGTACTACTAGCATCAACAATTCATATATACTCATTACATGTTGTACATATATTAATTTTATTTATAATCTCCCTAAATTTCTGCAAACCTGGTACCATCAAAGCAATCTTTCTGTATTTTTATGTGCTTGCCTTATTCGTGAAATGGAATTTAAATAACTCATCTATACTTTCCTATTCTAATAAATACTTAATTTAATTAAATTGCAAGACATAAAGTCTATTTGATTAGTGGCCCCAGCCAGAGCTATAATCTTCCATACAAACCTACAACCAATGCAATGAAAATGGGACAATTTCGTCTTGATCTAGGGAATATAAATACTTTTTTGCCTCCGTACGTACCTAGTTTTTTTTTTTAATTTTTTTAATTTTGTTGTTCTTTTATATATTTTTCTTGTTTTTTTACCTAGAAAACCACTGTACCTGTTTTTGTTTGTGAAGGGTAATGTCATGTCTGTGTCCATAGTTTGCTGCTCTCATTGAAGAATACCAATACTTGCCATAAAACATTTATTCATCCAGTAAAACAAAGGCAAAGCATAAAATGTGCTCACAAAACCTTTTTGCTCTGTGGCACTTTTTGTAGGCTGATGAGGTACAGTTTATCAGCAGGAGACAATCTATGGACAAGCAACACTCCCATGGACCTGATATAATCTGATGACACCAGCCTGAACTCTGGCAAAGGGAAGGAACAGGGATTTTTACTGAGAAAATGACTCCAGAATTTACAAAGTGTAAAGCCATCTCAGTGCTCAGGTCCTCCCAAGTGTATTTTTTTGTACTACTAATAACATTTACTTTGTCTGCAACCATTTCAGCAATGGTCAGTGGAAGTTATTCTAATTATAGGGTAATGTAATAAAAGATGCTGGGGCTCATTTATAAACACTAGGTAAATTTACCATTTGGCAGTAACCCATGATCACTAATTAGTAATTTCAGACAGCTGCATGTAGAATAATACAAACAAACATATGATCGGTTTCCAGAGATTAGTGCCCATGCGTAGATTTGACCAGTGTTTATGAGCCTGACTTAAGTTTGCCCAGGTGCTGTAACTTAAAGCAACCAACTACTAGCAGCTAGTATTTCCTGATCACCTGTTTAAACCTGTTTAAAAAGCAAACATTTTATTCTAGGCTACCCTGCACTAGCACAAACCTGGGCACATGGGTCTCGTCATTGTTATGCAAACTACATGACTGTTCATGCTACCATTAAGCCAGGCCTGTAAGACTGTACATGGGAGAGGCCCAAACAGCCCCAACCAGCCCACTAAATACTGACTTTCTATGGCAACTTATAGCAGCCCCTCTGGCATTTGCCAGAACCCACAGATTGCCAGTCCGGGCCTGCTTCCAGTTACTAGTTAACAAGGGATTTAAAAGTAATGTATAAAAAATAAACAGAGACAAAGGAAATCCAATGGGAGCTGGGTGGAAGATTCAAGTAGATGTCAAATCTCCTGCCCACCCACTCCTTAAAGTGTCTCCCTTCTTTTAATTACTAGTGATATGGATTAGGAGCTTATTGCACTAAGGAAATAATGTTGTACCTTTATATGTGTATCGGGGATAAAGGAGATTACTATCTTGGTTAGTACCATACTTCATTGTAAAGTTCTATGTCCTACAAGTTGCCAGTAAAATTTTGCATATATTCCTGTTTTCAGGGTTTCCAGAGGTTACAAGAAACAGGGAACTAAAACCCTCCCTTTGCAAGATAGTGTAAACATTTCACAATATCCCGGCAGTTGGGAACATGACTAAGGAAATCGGAGATGTCCTCATATGAATTCAAGTTACAGTTGCAAAATGTACTTAACGTTTCCCGTAAACTTAAAGCAGCAGATCGTTATATCCCACAGGTGTCTTTTTTAATCTACTTAAGGACTAACATTTAGGCATATGAGAATTTTTTCAGCCATATTTGTTTTAAAGGTCATGGGATTTGCCACATTTTTCATTGAAAAATAATTTTGCTAAGCTAAAAAATGTTCTGGTGTGCTCTCAATTCATATTCACAAACCAATTTACACCTTGTTACCTAAGCCAGCCTTGTCCATAGCTTCACAAGAGAATTCGATTTGGGTTTGAGGGTCCATTCCCATTCACCTGAATTTGAAAATTTCAATTTTTTTTGAAAAATTTCGATTTTTTTTCCCAAATTTCGAGTTCATGGGGGTTTGGGAGTTCTTACAAACTCCCATGAAATCGAAATTCGACCCTTGATAAATCTGTCCTTTTGGGGGCTAGGGAATAGTCCAAATTCGTTTCGAATTTGCAAAAAATTTGAATATCGAAATGTATTGTGTACAATTTCTTTAAAAATTCGACTTCGACCATTCGCCATCTAAAACTGCCGAATTGCCATTTTAGCCTATGGGGGACCTCCTAGAACCTATTTGGAGTCAATTGGTGGACTTTGAAAAATCAGGTTTTAAGGTAAGGTTTTTTTGGGAAAAACTTAGAATCGAATTTGATTGAATACGCTATTCCTTCGATTCATACAATTCGAATTTGGCCGAATATGGACATATTCGACCCAAAAAAACCTTAGACTTAATTTCGGTTGGTCTTTTTGAATTCGAATTTCAACGTTTTTTTAATTTGAAATTCGACCCTTGATTAATATATGCCCCTAAATGTCTAACACATCACTTTCTCCTCTGATGGAAAAACATATGTTATACGTGATGTTTGCTATTAAACAATAAGGGGGTTATTTACTAAAACTCAAATTTATCTCATAATTTTATTAAACCAAGCTCGGCCAAACTCCCATCCACGATATTATCATATATATATATATATCAATAAAATAACTTGAAAAAGTAGGGTCAGGAAAAAACTCGATAAAATTGAGAGAAACCCTGTATCGTACAAATTTGACGCCCACATCGCTTTTTTTGGGCTATTGCTATTATAGGGACATCTCCAATTGACTTATACATGACCTGGACAGGTTTAAGATGGTGGATTTTCGTATTCTGAATTTTTGCAGCTTCGGGATATAATAATCTATTTTAATCTAGTTTTTGCCTATAAAACCTCAACCAGAGAAAATCGAGTTTAGTAAATAACTCCCTAAATATTATATATATTCTGACTGGTTGCTATAGTTGATTAGTCCTGTAGCAAACCTTGTATCCTTTATTGCATAACCAACTAGATTTACTACAAATTGGCAAATGCTAGTGACTTTTTGCCAGCATTGCCACCAGCAGGGATACTGCCAAATTACTAAGAGGCGCCAATTCTTTAGCGAAACAGACCATCGCTAGCGGTCATGCCAGGTGACTTTTTACTCTGGCGACCAAACGTTACTCTGCAAAATTCACCATAATGGGGATTTTACTGAACGTTACCATTTTCACCAGAGTTGACCTCAGACCAGACGAAGTGCTATAAAGCACTATGAAATACATATTCTCAATTTAAATAACCAGGTGCTACTTCAGATAAGGGACCTTTTATCCAGAATCCTTAGGACCTGGCGTTTACCAGACAAGGGATTTTTCAGTTATTTGGATATCTATAGTTTAAGGGAGTTATTTATCAAAGGTCAAATTATAGAGTTTTTTTTATACCTCGAATGAACTCACGACTTGAATGGTTTCTTATTTAAGAAAAAACTTGGATGAAAGAAAATCAATTCAGTGAGTTCGGGGTTAACAACCCAAAAACTTGAATTGATTGAGTTTTCAGTGAAAAGAAGCTTGAATTGAAGTTTTTGGAAAACCCTCCAAAAAAAAAAGAAAAACTTGAACATCAAGAAGGATATTAACATCTTCAAATGGTTCAAGGGACCTCTGCCATTGACTCCTAGAGTCAAGAGTGAGTTTATTGTCATTTTATCCATATTTGTTTGTACACAACACAGTGAAACAAAACAACGTTCCTCTAGGACCATGGTGCTACACACAACATAGAACACTCTCCGCAGAGTCAACCCACATAAGGCTTCTGGACCAGACAATATCCCTGGAAGAGTGCTCAGAGTATGTGCAGACCAGCTGGCAGATGATGATGTTCTCACCAACATCTTCAACATCTCCCTGAGCACCGCTGTTGTTCCGAGGTGCTTCAAGGAGTCCATCATCATTCCTGTGCCAAAGAAGTCCCACGTGTCCTGCCTAAATGACTGTCATACTAACATCCACCATAATGAAGTGCTTTGAGAGGCTGGTCATGAGACACATCAAAGGCCTGGCCATCTCTGGATCCACTGCAATTCGCCTACTGTACCCTAATGCTTCGGTACCTTTTTCCAGATGGCATGAGTGTGAACAGTGAGTGTGAGGGGTGTGTTGGATCAGCCACAATGCTGGTGGCTTTACGGATGCAGCGAGGGATTTTCTCAGCTTGCGCAGGAAGTAGAGGCGCTGTTGGGCTTTCTTGGCTAAATAGCTGATGTTGGACCAGGGGAGGCTCTCCACCAGGTGGACACCAAGGAATTTGGTGCTTTTGACCATCTCCATATTAGAGCCGTCGATGTACAGTGGCAGGTGGTCACCCCTAGTCTTCCTAAAGTCAACAATTTAGGATTTGACTTATTTCTATAGATTTTGTAGATGGCCTTCCCATAATTCAGAGCTTTCTGGATATTGGGTTTCCGGATAATGGATCCCATACCTGTAGTATAATCCATTGCCATTGCACACCAGCAAATTTAATTGAGCAATGCATTATCCAATAATGTATTTATTAAATAAAGTATCACTCAATGAAAAATGTTATTTGTATCACACACTTCTAAAACAGCTGGGTCTCGTCAACCTAGTGCTTTTATATGGTCATGGAATTTCTTGGTGACTTATAATGTCTTTATATTTTTCATTATGAGGTACATCATACAGGTATGGGATCCTTATCCAAATTGCGGAATGCCTGTTTCCCATAGACTCCCATAAAAATGATTTCTTTTTTCTCTGTAATAATAAAACAGTATCTTGTACTTGATCCAAACTAAGATATAATTAATCCTTATTGGAAGCAAAACAATCCTATTGGGGTTATTTAATGTTTACATGATTTTAGACTTAGTAGACTTAAGGTATGAAGATTAGTGATGGGCGAATCTGTCCCGTTTCACTTTGCTGAAAAATTCATGAAGTGACGAAAAAATTTGTGAAATGGAAAATTTGCGAAACACGTTGAAGTCAATGGGCGTCAACATAATTTTGGCGCAATCGACAATTTTGACCAAATGCATTAAAGTGAATGGGCGTCCGAACAATTTAGACGCATGACAATTTTTATGCGATTGACAATTTTGACACGTGACAATTTCTTTTTTCGAGGCAAATTTGTCACAGCAAATTGAGAATTTTTGCCGTAGTTTTGAATCCATGCCTTATGAAGATCCAAATTACAGAGATCCATGATCCGGACACCCCTAGGTTCCAAGCATTCTGGATAACAGGTCCCATACCTGTGTGTGTGTGTGTGTGTGTATATGTATATATATATATATATATATATATATATATATATATATATATATCACGAGCAACTCGTATATATATATATATATATATATATATATATGTATGTATATATATATATATATATATATATATATATATACACAGCATGTATATAAATAGAGAGAGAGAGAAAGAGAGCACGGCAGACCACCACACTTCATATGTATCTGCACAGTAAAGTTCCTTATGCAAAGATAAAAAGCACTGCACTCAGAGGACAAAGTACGGTAAATGATATATTCGGTTCATGCACAATATAAACTTTACTTTGTATATATGCACAAGCTTTAATATGTAGCCCATGATTAAGTAACAGTTAAGGAACAGATCATTAGGCTGGGTATTGTGGTAAGATATGCATCTCCCCAACAGATAAATTTCCAGAAATTTTTCAGAAATAAAAAAAAGAAGAAAGAACCGAATGCCATAGGCAGCTGCTAAAGTAGTGTTGCTTGGAAGGGAAGCATATCTTTAACTGAAAAGGAAATTAGGCAAGCAGTTTATTTAGGAGAAGCAGAAGCAAAGGGAAAGCCGTCTGGTTTTATTTCTTCCTTTTTTTTTGTCCAGCGAAACTAATCCTTTAGAAAAGGAAAAAAAAAAAAAACTCAGGCATTTGTCCCTTCTATTTGTCCGTGAGATTTGAAAGATTCATTAATGGATATGCTTTTTTTGTTTTTAAAAAGAATTCCTTTTCAGAGGTTGGTTAGAAAAATGCCCTGAAATAATAATAAAGGAGCGATCTTAAAAAGTGCCAGTGGAGTGAATTTGCTACATATTGTTTTTAAGATTTATATGATTTACTCCAATGTAACTTTTATACATCCTGCCATGAAGTTCTTAAGGACATATTAATGACCACACGTTAAGCCACAGAGCCACTTGTAAATGTATATTAAATATTTTATAATAAAGGTAATATGATGATTATGTACAAATCTGTAAGTTGACCATATAATAAACTCTCTGGAACCTCATTCACCAGAAAGAATGAGGACATCAAGAAAAGATTAAGATAGAAGGGCTTATTTACGAACACAACCACAATTGCAGTGTGCCAAAAATGGATGCCCATGTATCCACCTTGAACATGTATGTACTTGTGAGGTGCCAATGATCCCGCCCAGCCTTCTCTGCTGAATTATGTGAATGCATCAATACACACATTAGCACCCCTTAAATTAAACAGCCATAAGGCCCATGGCTCCCTAAGCACTTGCTCCACCAGCAGAGAAGGTCGGCTATAAACTCAAATACCCTTTATTTGGCAAATGTGATATTTTGACACTATCCAACTTTTTTCTACACTCTTCTTCTGGAATTAAGTTACTGACTGTCAATTGAGTTAACATTAAAATGTTTAAAGCAAACCCGTTGGTTTTAGGATTGAATATGATTTTCTTATTTTTGTTAAATATTTATTCAAACTTGCTTGGTTAATTGTCTCTCTTTAGACCGTTGTATTTTTGTGATGTTCCTTAATTTCACACCTATTATTTGCAAGTGCTGGTTTCAGAACTTCGTTCCTGCTTCTGCCAAATTGTGCTTGAAAGAACATGCAGACCCAGATGAGGCAGGAAGAGTTGTGAAAAGAAATTGGCAGGTAGCAATGGGGTAGTAACCTTAAAAAAGCAAACTGAGAAGAAACAAGGTGGAAGAGAAGAGCTGAGTAAAAAGACATGAAAAGAAGCCGAAAGTTAAAGAAAGTAGGCCGGTGCTGCGAATATGTATGTGTAGTAATGATGCCAGTCATTATTGGTCCCCCTGTGTCTCTGAACTTCCCTGCAATCACATAGTCGTCTCCACCTACTGTTTGTATGACACTGTTTTTTTTTTCCAAATCAGCAAAAGAAGTATATGGGGTAACCCTTGGTCAACTAACAAACAGCACTGAAGGACAGTCACCAAATCATTTCATACATTTGATGAACATTCATGTAGTAGGTGTCAAAATGTCAATAAGATCATACATTTAAACTTACCCCATGCTAGGGATCACAATACAGAGCTATTTTAAGAGCTGCTTAATTTCAGACATTAAAAGGACTTGCGTTGACTTCAAGAAACCTTATACAGTAAAAGGATATGAAGGTTTAAATATGGAGAAAGAAGAAGTGAAAATTGTCACAAATGCCACTGATCCATTAACAACACATACATTTTATAATTATCCTTTGCTATGCAAATTTCCTTACCAACTGGCTGGTTCCCAGTTATGCATGGGGAGAAGCAGTGGCCACATCTGCTTCCCGTTTTGCCATCTGCTTAGCTTCATCCAAAGAGCAGTCTTTTCATACTGATTAGGCTTCTTTTGCAGCAAGTACGGCTGTATGCTGGTTTTAGGGTCTACTTTTTATTAGGATCTCCCACTAGAGAAATGGGTTTAAGGAGTAGGAATTGTTTCCTTCCCTTGCTCAGAAAATCCCTGTTTTTAGGTGTTAGATAGCAGGGTCACCATAATTTACTATTTCATTCTAAAAGGCACACTGTCATGGGAAAACTTTTTTTTTTTTCAAAACGCATACGTTAATGCTATTTAGTGCTGCTCCAGCAGAATTCTGCACTTAAATCCATTTCTCAAAAGAGAAAACAGATTTTTTTATATTCAATTTAGAAATCTGACATGGGGCTAGACATATTGTCAGTTTCCCAGCTGCCCCAGTCATGTGACTTGTGCCAGCACTTTAGGATGGAACTACTTTCTGGCAGGCTGTTATTTCGCCTACTTAATGTAACTGAATCAGTCTCAGTGGGATTTGACTTTTACTATAAAGTGCTGTTAGATGTACCAGGGAGCTGTTATCTTGGTTTAGGGAGCTGCTATCTGGTTACCTTCCCATTGTTCTGTTGTTAGACTGCTGGGTGGGGGGGGGTGATATCACTCCAACTTGCAGTACAACAGTAAAGAGTGACTGAAGTTTATCAGAGCACAAGTCACATGACTGGGGCAGCTGGAAACTGACAATATATCTAGCCCCATGTCAGATTTCAAAGTTAACTATAACAAAATCTGTTTGCTCTTTTGAAAAATGGATTTCAGTGCATGATACTGCTGGAGATGCACTATTAACTGATGCATTTTTTAAAAAAAACATGTTTTCCCATTTCAATATCCCTGAAATTTAATATATATATATATCAATATATCATAAATAGCAATAAGAGGATAGAAGCAGAATGAACACAAAAAGAAATGTGAATGAGAGCTATATGTAAGAGAATTTGACAGAGCTACCCGAATTTTCTTCAGTTGGAAAGGTTGAAATATTTTGTTCTAATTTAAGAGGAAATTTAATTTAAGTGAACAATGAGTAATCATGCTAGAACCAGATGTGTGTGGTTGTCTTCAATATATAATTCTGCAGAAAAACAAGTGAACGGTTCATTTCGAAAAATTATTTTCCACTTATCACTTTTCCAATTTCTTGACAGTTTCACATATGATTAAAATGTAGGACAAATGCGCACATAATACATACTATAACCATAGTATCACCATGACTACACTGTACCACCTTAGGGAAAATGCTTTTTTTTATCCCATAATATTTTATTTTTTAATCTGAATAGACATGCACATTTCTTCTAATTTTCAGATTCTGGGCTATTTAGGAAGCATAGCAAAACATGTTAAATTATTTCCTAAAATCATAATTTACAGGATCAGTTATTACATACTCAAGTGAATATTCATAGCTGTAATTGCATGTTCTTGCTAGAACTCCCACTCCTCTGAAACTTACTCTGCTTTTTCTATCTTATCACTTCAAAAAGTCATAATACAGGAGAGTACAGTCAATAAACTGTCGGATGCTCATGAAAAGGGAATTTCCCAATGGCCACAATTTTAAAAATATATCTGCAGAGCATGCCATTATTTAAAGCAAGAAATTGGTCAGGCTTAGGTCAGGGTAGGCAGCAAATACGCATAGACAAGAAAAGACCTACAACAGATAGGTCACTGATATAACATTGAAGACAGAATTTAAAGTATGCATTTAGCGAAAACATTGCATCCCTGCTATGATGACATCACACTGTGACATCGAAGATATGGAAGCTATGACATCAGTGTGCTTCACTGGGTGCTCCACAACTAATGCATTCTCACGATGGGGACACTTAGGGGCAAATGTATCAAGGGTCGAACGATTCAAAGGATTTTAATCCAACGATAGACCAAAATCCAACGACCAAAAAAAGATAGCCAAGCCTATGGGGACCTTCCCCATAGGCTAACATTGACTTCGGTAGCTTTTAGGTGGCGAACTAGGGGGTCAAAGTTTTTTTCTTAAAGAGACAGTACTTTGACTATCGAATGGTCGAATAGTCAAATGATTTTTAGTTCGAATCGTTCGATTCGAAGTTGAAGTCGTAGTCGTAGCCAAAAAAGTAGCCAAAAAAACACTTCGGAATTCGAAGTATTTTTTCTTCTTTTCCTTCACTCGAACTTAGTGAATGGGCCCCTTAATGCATGCTTTCTATTATATGGGTTGGTATTTTTTTTTGACTGTTAAGCTATGTATAAGGTATCTCTTTCTAAACCTTCTTTGTGCTTAAGTTCTTTTTAATGAACTCTACGGAACAATGCTAGTATCAAAAGAACTCATGTTTTTAATGGCCTGCTTATCTCGTCTCTGCATATTTTCTAAAATTCAAAAGATGAAGGAAAATAGCAAATTTTAATAAATTTCTTTATGTGTAACAACCACTGGAGAAGAAAAATTCAGCTTTTTAATTAAGTTACCCTATACCTAAATTTCGCAAAGCTGGAATTGCTGATAATAGAGGCTTGCAATGTTTGAATAGAATATCTATATGTAAAGAAAATTGTTATTTTTGTATGCACTGATAATTTCTGATCGATTTAATGCTACCTTGGTAAATGAAGGTATCAATTTCAATCAAAATGTATATACTTTTGCTTTACTGATCTCTTCTACAAGATCATGAATGCAAAAAGTTTCTTTAAATCTTTTAAAATTAAGAATATTCTTTTTACATGTCAGAGAAAATCTATATAGGCCAAACAATTTATGACTTGAGAACAAATAAATTAATTACGTTCCAACAAGACTGGACACCATTAAATATAAATCAGTTTTTATTACTTTTACAGATTAACCCTGAAAATGAATATGAAAATGACAAAAATAATGCTTATAAGTGGTCATTTATCATTATCACAACATAAGTATAAATCAAGATTTGTTTCACCTTGATCACTTCTTAGGTCACGGTATAGGTTTGAGAAGTCCTTTTAATCCAATGCTTCGGAAGAACCTGAAACCATAGTTGATGGTGGAGGCATGGGGGTTACCACTTTCCTACTAGCATAATAAAATTGAAGGTACAAAACTTGGTTTAAGTTTAAACCTAATTATGCAGTTAGCTGGGAAAAAATAGGGAGATCCTTAACAGATGCAAAATAGCAAAAAAAAAAATCCTAACTAGGTGGTATCTCTTATCTGTTCCTATTAAAAATAATATATTCTACCACCTCTGTTGTTTGTTGGTGGTGTGGTAAGAAACACCCCAATGCATACTGTATATGGTGGTCATGTGAAGTTATTTAACCATTATGGTAAAAGGTGCTTCACCAGGGTCCGACCCTCGTGCATAGGGGAATGATTAAGGGAAATGTCACTGCAATAATTATTCTCATTTATATATAATATATAGCTACTATGTGATCATTATAAACAAGTGAGTTTTGTCCTGTAGCCTGGTACTGATGCAGTATTTCTTCTTTTTCTTTCATTCCATGAGACCATGGGGCAGATTTACTAAAGGAAGAATTGTTGCCAGCGACCTCTTTGCACATGTTGCACTACTTCGTCAGGAGCTTTAGTTTAGTTTGTGCCTAGCGAAAATTCGCTAGTGATCTAGCTAACTTTCAGTAAAATTCGCATTTTAGTGAATTTGCAGAGTAACGTCCATTCGCCTGAGCGAAAAGTCTGCTGGTGATAGAGTAGCGTCTGCACCTGTTAGTAAATTGGCGATGTCCCTGCGGGTGGCAACGCTGGCGAAAAGTCGCTAGCAATAACCACTCTTTAATAAATCTACCCCCATATGTCTGACTTGTAAGTACCTTGCAAAGTATTTGTTATAATGAAAAAATTGATTGCTTGTAAACATTGAGAATATCTGTACAAAAGTCGGCCTACTCTTCAATGTCCTTTTTTGTTTTCATTTAGTAGTTGTTTTAATCCTCCAATATGTTTACAATAAAATAATAATATTATTATATTATATAAAGAATCTATTATATTATATTATATTATATAAAGAATATGAAAAAATTTAAGGTACGGGATGCATAAGCGTGTTCTGATTTTAACATGTGCTGAATATCGAACGGTTTTCTCTGAAAAGTGTTTTTGTTATTCAGCACTTAAATAAACCTAAGTCCCCCTACTTTTGTAATGCATCGTGTCACTGAATATTTCTTTCTAATATTTACTGTGTAGTAGTTGTGGCACAGGTGCTGTCATGTTTTGGGATAAGGTTCTCTGGGATTCTTGTGCTCATTTGGCCTTATTCATTTATTGATTAATTAATATTTCCACTTGGAGATTTTTCCACTTTATCTCCCTTATTGGTGGTATATGGGATGATATAATTTTTTATTGATTGTTGTAGTGATATGCCCTCTACTGTGCATCTATAATTTCAATATGGCCCAATGTTGTGTGCAATGTGGGGTACTGTATCTTGTTAGTAAAGGGGTACTTAGAGCTATGCTTATCCCTATGACGCTATGAATGTAGAGTTGTGACATATGGGGATTTTTGACCCATTATGGAGTCCATAATTTGCCTTTTGTGGCTTGTTTTAAATATTTGTGTGTTTTCATCTGAAATGTTTTGAATTAGTATTCAGTAAAGGCTTTGGATAACTTCTGTGCTTTGACTGGGAGTAGCTCCTATTCTATAGGGGTTTTTCTCCCATTTCTCTGCATCCATGTAGTGTATTACCCACCTTAGGATAATTTGGGACAGGGCTTTTAATTATTTAAGTGCATCAGGGGTTAGTTGACTTCCTGTTTTTTTTAACTGAAAAAGTCACTACACCGTACTAAAATCAATGTAGGATAACCTACCCCTTAAATATGCTTGTAAGTATTATACTCAATGATGAGCAAAATATTTTGCCAGGCATAAATTCATAGCAAAATCCTGCATTTTTAAATCAGTGAATATTTTTGCAAAGCCATGGCAGATTTTTGAAAATGACCATTGACCCAATGTATTTTGCACAAAAAAAGTCACCACGAAAAAAATGCCCATTGACTTTGTGCAAAAAAACCACCACCAAACAGCCCCCAATGTATTTGTTGCATGAAAATTCCTATGTTTTTGCTAATTTTTCAGTGAAGCCAAACAGGAAAGGGAACAACGATCAACACAGTAGTATTAGAACACCTTGTAAATTTATTGATGTCAGAAAAATGTGACAATAAAATTACTTTACCTGTGCACAGCAACTAACAGTGCCATGCCAGTACAAAGATTCAATAATACTTCCTGAAACACATTTTTCTTACTCAGGTATTCAGATTTGTATTAACAAACTGAATTCTTTCAATGAAAGTAAATAGAAATGCACTGTATGTTGATTTAATAAATTATACATGAATGCAACAGAATAAGCCATAATATATCAAACTGCATGTTAAAAACTGAATAATGGAAAAAACTTGCAGAACAAAATACAAATAATAAAAAGGCATCCATACTGCTACAAAACATAAAAGGCAACTGTACATAGAATAATTACATTGCCAATAAATACCATAATTACAGCGTCTCTTCTTTTTCACCTTTTTTTGCAATCGGTTTTTTAAATGTTTTTTTCCTCATTGTGTTTGTATGGTCAGGGTTGTCTGTTTCTTAATTATCACACACAATGGGTTACAGAACCCAAGAATAGTTAAACATATCATTGATTAAATACTAATTGTTACTGTGTCCTGAAAATTCCAGTGTATTTGACCCAGTATATTTTGCCTTTGTAGGTGCTACAAACTGCGCATGCTACAAGAATTACTATTTAAAACAGTGATCAGTCTGGGAACATCATGGACAGATCAAAACCTGTACAACAATCATGTTATGTTGGCTTCTAGACACTCCAGTAAAGGGCCATCGCATTCATTTGAGTGACATTATATAAATGAGCTTATTTATAAAAAATATGGTGGATAATCTGAAAAACACACAGTTTTTAAAGTCTAGGTTAAAAATACTTTACTTTGTTGGTGTTACCAGCTATTTCATTTTAAAATTGTATGTGTGTTTTAAACTTTGTAAAAGTGTATGTGTTTTGATCATGTTATTTAAGCCCCTTAGAAAAAGTTCTGATTGGGGAATCAAAGGCTTTTGTCAAAGGATGAGATTACTTGCTACTACTTGTAGCTAACACAAAAAGGTATATATTGTTGAGCTGTCTTTGGAGTTTAAAGCTTCTGACATCGTTACAGTACAATACAGCGTTCCCTTCCCAAACCTAGAACGCTTGTCCACTGAGCCATACCTAGACCCCTCCATGCTGTTGATATAGAGCCTCTCGGTAAATTAAATTTTGTATGTGTGATAATGTCCTGGGTTTTTAAAGGACCCATTAACGCAGTTAGTAGGGCACAATTCATCCAAGGAGCAGGGAACTAAACGGTGCAGTAAATGAAATAGTTTACTCTTTGGATAACCTAATAACGAAGGAGCTTTCAGTTTATTAACCTCTTCAAGCAGGTAAATAAAGACTAAATATGGAACACTGGAAACAATTTTAGTGATACTGACCTTTCCTATTAATCTTTGCTGTAGATTGTTTTCTAAAAAAAAATATCCCCAATCCACCCCTAGCCCAGGGTTACCTCAGCATTCCTACATACTGCAGTTCAAGGACAGTCAACAAGTCAAGTCACTCTGGGTTAGGGGGTTTGGAACAATGTATAATGTAGAAGTAAAATTTGGGAACATTCATAAACCTTTAATAATTTAAACAGTAATTTACATAGCATTTATCCTTAATGGCTGTGAGAAGCACACCTCCATTAAACTACTGGGTGATGAGGAGATGTATATTTGTTATGGCAAAACCTCATAACATAGTAGCACAGTATAAAAGAAGCAGAAGTTTCTTATTTTTAAATAGAAACAAACCTCTTATTATAAAACCCTACCCCCACCCCACATAGACCCTCTTCCCTCCCCCACAGCCTAGTTGCCCCCCTGGGCGCAGTTGGAGCAATGTCCCGGTTTGTGATAACTGCGCATGGGCAAAATGGACGGAAATTGCAGAATCACCGGGAAAAAGACATGAAGACCCGGAAGATGGCTGCCGTGAACTCCAATCCCTGAATCTGCACCGAGGGGTAAGTAAAAAGTTATTGGCATTTGCCCAGGGAGGAAGCTAGGCTGGGGTGAGGAGGGAGGGGGTCTATGAGGGTAGGGGGCTAGGGTTTTTTTTCAATAAGGGGTTTGTTTCTCATTTAAGATGGATGAAAAATAAACCACTAATTTGATAAGTATTAACAATCAAAGTGTATTCAATCTTTTTCCTTTTTTTCTTCAAACAGACTGTAATTTCCTTTACTAATACTGTATTGTGTTTTTTGTTCCGGCTAGAAAAAGGCTCAGTTGCCATTGCAATGAACTGGACACATACACGTCATAAGAATGTTTAGGAACTTAAAAGTCAGAATTTTTATAAGATATGTCCCATCCCAATAAGTGTATACAGCACCTGGGTTCACACTTGCTGTTTCATATAGAGACAGCAGATACTCTTGCAATGTTTAGCATTCACTCAGAGACTGGTAAAGTAAGAAAGTCAATGTAGACATGTGCAACTAAACTGGTAGATGGGATGGAAGATTTAGGGGCAGATTTATCAAGGGTCGAATCTCGAAGTAATGGGAGCTTTTTTGAACTCCCATAACTTCAAAATTCAAATAAAAAAAGACCAACCGAAATGTATTAAAAAAATGTAAGTTTTTTTCTGTATTCGATCGTTAGAATTGAAGTAAGATCCTATTGGATCGAATTCAATTTGAAATGAAAACTTTTCAAAGTCCATCAATTAAGGTTCTAGGAGGTCCCCCATAGGCTTAAACAGCAATTTGGCAGGTTTTAGATGGCGAATGGTCAATGTAGAAGTTGTAAAGAGACATTACCTGATAAATTTCGATATTCAAATTTTTTTTTAAATTCAAATCGAATTTGGGTTATTCCCTAGTCGAAGTACACTAAAATAGCTTGAAATTCAAAATTTTTTACCTCGAATTTTCAATTCAACCCTTGATCTCTTCTGCCCCTTAAACTATGAGGGTAAACTTGAGAGGGGAGATGATTAGTCTTCACAAGTACATTATAGGGTATTAAAGACAGATTGTAAAGGATCTTTTTCCCCATAAAAAGTATCAATGCACTAGAGGTCAACCCTTTAGATTAGAGAAACAGAACTTTCATCTGAAGCAGCATAGGTAATGAGAGCAGTGAGGATGTGATGGCAAATTATATTAATACTTTCAAGAGTGGCTTGGATGATTTTTTTGAACAAGCATATCAAAGGCAATTGTAATACTAAAATCTACAATAAGTATAGATATTGATATTTACAGTTTGTATAGTTTATATATGTGAGTGTATGGATGGGTCAGTGTGAGTGTATATATGTTTACTGGGGATCTTTTGTAGGGGTTGAACTTGATGGACTGCTCCTTTTTCATCCCAACTTAACTATGTAACCATACAATGTACTATAGGCAAGGGCACTGTCAGGCTATGTGAATTCCTAATCTGACCGTATAAAAACTATGGACACTATTTAATGCCCTTTGTGGTCAGTGAGGTGATTAACATCACATAGCTTCAATCTTAATCATTCAGCTATAAAATAAGTGCAATAAATATAGCCACAGCTTGTAAAGAATGTATACACATGTTTAGCAGGGTACTTATTATTTGGTAGAGCGAGTACTGTGCCTATAATCATTTTTTTCCCATTTTTCCATTGAGGAATAACAATAACAATAACCCCTCATAAATAAACGTTAGCAACAGACTTCTAAAAAAGGCTTTTATATTGGAGCATAAATAAAAAGTTTCATTACTAAAATACATGACCTCTGTATCTTTATCCAAAACATATCCAGGAATATTATTACTAAGTAAGATTAGACCTTCACATAAATAACTGTGTGTAATGTAACGTAAGCAAGCATTTACACTGGGTTAAGCAATGTGTTGTATTTAATGAGGGACAAAATAACAACCTTTTTTTTTTACCATTTTTTTTTATACTAACAATGAAAATCCTTATTACCTTGGATGATATAATTTAGTAAATATACTACAAACATATTAAATGTAAAAGGGCACTAAATATATAAGCACATATTATATACTGTATCTCCTGTAACACTGTCAGTTTGAATAGCTATCGGTGGATTTACTTCTTTCTATGAACATTAATAGTGTGTGTGTTTGTTAATATGATGGGATTGTAAGCTCCATTGGTTCAGAAATTGACGTGTGTATGTATAATTTTGTAAATCACCACTGATTATACAAAGGCGGCACTATATAATAATAATAATGAGTAATTAGCAACTTTACTTCATACAGCTGAAACTATTTTACATTCCTTGTCTAAAATTTATGGCTACATGAAATTATAAAATGTTTATCTATTTTATTTGGCTGCCCAAGCTGTGAAATCGCTGAATACTAAGCTCTGTTGTTTCACAAGCCATTGCAGTTAAGCAAATTAGCTTGATTGAGTAAGCTGAACTACATACACTAAGTAGGGTGGTTTCTCTATTCATTATCATTGTACATATCATTTTCAAGGGGTCCTCCACCCAAAACTGTTCTTGCTTAGAATAAACCATTATTTTAAATGTAATTGCTATCGACACTGACTCATGAAAACAATGTAGCAGAAGCAGCTGATTAATAGACCTAGGGGGAATTCACAAAAGAGGAGTTAACTGAAACTGGAGTAAAAAATATTTTAGTGAAATTATATATAAAAGAATATCAAATGAGTGAAAGCCTAATTCATGAGTTTGATGGTTTTGTACACTTTAGAGTTGTTATTTTTCCAAAACGCCTTTTTAGTGAAGTTGGAGTACATTTCTTCCCTCACATTTGACATACAATTTATGCCAGTTTGAAGATGGTGTAAGTGTTTTGGGAGTTATTATCTCCATGATTATGCAGAGTCAGAAAGATGAAGTATAACTGGAAAAATTGCCATATTCATAAAAATTCCTAAAGACAGACCACTGTGAATTTGCTCTTTTGATTTTCTGGTGTAAACTAACATTTTATTCCATTAACTCCAAATACTTCTCAGTACCAATTTTGTATATATACACATAATTATATATGTGATAAACACACATTCATTCCAATTTCAATTACATGTTACAAATAACTATAAATTAAAAATGTTTTATTAATGTGTATCGGAAAGTCAGCTAAGCAAATGGGTTGATTGAAACCTCATAAGTAGGTAGGTTTTTCTATTCATTATCATTGTACAGTACATAGAATTTTTAAAGGAGCCTCCACCTAAAAACTGTTCTTGCTTAGAATTTAATTATTTGGATATGTAATTGCTATTGAAAACAACATTTTTGTTTACTTGCTGTACATATTCTTTGCTTCCCTGACACTCATGAACTCATGAGTCACAAACTCAACAATGTAGTGGAAGCAGCTGATTATTAGACCTAGGGGGAATTCACAAAAGAGTAAACCGAAACTGGAGTAGGAAATATTGTTAAATTGTAGATAAAAGTGACAAATTAGTGAAAGCCGTATTCCTTTTCGTGGATATGATGGTTTTGTAAGGGGTTTAATAGATGGTATTGATTCAGAAATGTTTTGCACTTGTATTAGGTATGCCTATAAATTGAATTTACTTGTATTAAGCAAGATAGTGATCACTGACCTTTAGCTAAGAATGCTTCAGAAACATGGCAGCTCTCAAAGCATTCAGCCATGTTGTTACTTGGTTACAGGAACAAATACTGCAGTTTGTGTGTATTACAAAGCCTCATTTTGAAATGCAGAATTACTTTAAGACTACGGTCAGATGTGACTGTTTCCCAGTCTGTGTATAAAGGTGACATTATCACACAAAATGTCACAATGACATATAATCTAAGTTTTGCAATGGGTCAATTATACCTGGTGAAAACATGTAAATGTAAAAATTTGTCATACTCCCATCTTAGTATCTTGCCAATGTTGTGTTCAATTTTTACTAGTTACAATGGAATTTATTAGTTGATCTTTTTTTTTTTTAACCCAAGTCCTTTAATCAGGGATCCCCGACCTTTGGAACCAGTGAGCAACAGTAAAAGAAGTAAAAGAAGTAAAAGGAGTTAGGGAGCAACACTAGCATGAAAAATGTTCCTGGAGTCCCAAATAAGGACTTTGATTTGCCATTTAGTAGCCCATATGTGGACGGTCAACCTATATTGAGGCTCTGTTTGGCAGTACACCTGGAATTCATAAATAAGCTCCTGCTTTGAGGCCACTGGGAGCAACATCCAATGAGTTGGGGAGCAACATGTTGCTCACTTGCTACTGGTTGGGGGTAATTTAAGTATTTGACATAGGAGGGTGATAATTTATATATAAGCTGTAAAGTATTTATAGTTAGCAGTACATTAATAACCTTCTTGATGTGGACTCTCTGAAAGTCGATAAAAACAAAATGAAAATGGCAGCTAAATTTAATTCTAGGCAACTTTCCCAAACAGATACATTTAATATTTTCTGTGGGTTTTAAGTTAATTCTAATTTCTATTAAAAGCAGCATTCATTTATCCCATTCTGTTCTCTACTCTGCTGGTTTTGACTTGTTTGACTCTTGTCTGCGCTCACCATCTATTGATACAAAGATTTTAGGGCACAAATTGCTGGGCCTATTTTAAATAAGGAGCTTGCAGCAAGACAGAAGTGCTAGGTAGCCATGTATTTACCACCTGCTAAAGGCATTAAGTATGGAACTCCCTTGCATTTATGTAAACTGTGTTCTGTGGATTCTGTGATCTAGGCAGCATGCAGCTTGCACTTGACACTGGTAAAAAAAAAATACAGCTTGTTCTGTCTTGGAGATGTAACAAAGATTAAAAAATTATGCCAGTATTCCTGCAATTGGAAAACAAAAAACATTTCAAAACTCCTGGCACACATATATATATGGCTCATTTCACCATGCATTTTGTAACTTGCACATATAATATGGGCATACAATAATGATCTTAAGGTTTATATGAGATTCTAGTTCAAATGGGCTGCCTTAGTTTGTTGTGGTTTTCTTCCAAGTCAATAAAGTGTTCATGTGTCACAGACTAAATTTTAGATGGGCATTAATCAAATGCTAGCCTGCATTAATATGTAGAAGTTCTCAAAAATGATTTAAAAAATCATGATGCTTCAAAATGTGGCACCAGGTGGTAAATATTACAAATTGAATTAAAAAAAGCATGCTCCTCTAAAGAAAACAATAACCTTGGCTATTATAGCCAGTAAACCAGTTCTCTTAAGTCAGTCGAAAAGACTAAAAAGAATACATTTTTCTGATCTCCAAAGTATTTGTGCTTCATTTGTATCCATGCAAAAACAGTGAATTTAGTGTACAAAAAAACACTAACAAAAATGTCTAACCCATATTGAAACGATGCTCACCACGGGTTATGTGTGATGAAAACTCATATCTGTCCTGGCTCTGGTAACCACACATGTTGCACTCAAATGGGTCACGGAAACCATGGCAGCCCATGTGAATTGTGTACATTACATGATCTAAAAAGATGACGCGGCAATGCTCACACTTGTGCACTTTTAGTGATTCCCCACTACCACTGATCACTTTAAAAGCATCTTGTGAATTGTCACTAGAAGCCCTCATCATCTCAAATGGCCTATGCTCTTTTGTTGATAGTCCATTTCTAGGATGAGGGGTCATATGGTTGGTCAGGTAGATAAGGCCTCCACGTTCCTCATTATTACTCTCAGTATCTGTTGAGTCTTGGCAGCTGTTGTTTGGAGAAACTTCCCTTTCAGAAGAGATGGACTTGACCTGTGAAAGCAGTAAGAGATTCTCCACTGCACTTTCATGGGCAGACTGGCTGGCGTTAGTAGTGATATCTGCATGGGGTTTATGCAGGGCATACATAGAACTGATAGGTACACCTTCGGAGCCGCCTGGTGGTGTCTGCACCAATGGACGCAAGGATTCAGCTCCCAAGTAGGTGATTGCATTGTTGATTGCTTGGTCCATAACATGCGTCTGCATCATTTCATTTTCCTTTTCATAGTTGGCATTAGAATCATAGGGAATATCTGACAATCGTTTCTCACCTATAGAAAGAACAGTAACAAAATCTGTTTTCATTTATGGACATTGGAGGATGTGTTTTGCCCTTCAGAAGATTAAATAAAAGAGAGATCAACTTAATCTATAGCTTACTAAGAGGTAAATATTTTATAATTTCACAAGAATTGTAGTTTTTATGGGTAGCCACTACAGTGCCTTACTTTTACTAAAAATACTAAAAATGTAAAGAAATTTTTTTTGGAAGGTTAAAAATACTGCGACCTGTATATTGTATCAGTTCAATTTGGGCCAATTATATCTCATATTCATGTTCAAGGACTAGATTATATCACTAATAACGTTATACAGATAGTTCTTCTGAGCCTTTAACTTAGAGAGCTAGAGGCAAATGAATTCAGCTAGACATGCCATAATTTATGTATTGAACCAGCCTAAAGATTTAACATCTCTATAGTAATGGTTTAGTCCATTAAAGTTGTTGCAAAACAAAGTTTCTGTGTCTGAGACATGCACATGCTCAGTATGCTTTGAGCAGTGTTTGAGAAGGTATTCTTTGGGGTTGTCACAACTCATCAAGCAAAAAAACTTATATAAACTGATGCTACAGGGCTGATTGTTATATTCTAATGCTAATTGTGATGCTGCCATTTGCCATAATTATTTACTAATCAGTCTCAGCTTTATTTTTTGACATGTATATTATTTAAATTCAGTATATTGTGCGTTGGTCCCCTCAGTGACTGGAGTATCTTTGGAGGCACAGACCTACCATGCTAAAGGGCTGTGGTTGTTTTGGTACTGGTACAAAAGCCCAAAACATAATCTACAACATTTCTTCCCTCTTTTTTATTTAAGCTTTAGTTCACCTTTAAGCAAAAAGGAGGGCCATAAAAATATTTTTGAGGCCTGCTGACCTCTAGTTGCAAAGCACTTTTTTAAATGATAGTCAGATTAGTTTATTGTGTAAAAAATATAGTTGAATACCTAGGCAATATTAACCAGCAGTACCAGCAGATTAAATGATATATATAATGGTAACAGATTTATGAAAAATAGCAAATAACAAACTTGGTTACATGAATCAGTTACAGATAGTGGTTGCAAAGGTTTATAGAATATTAAAATGCATAAAAAAGGATTTGATTAATGAGATACAGATGTAGAACTCCATGCACTTGCAGCAAACTGACATACAGAAGACATGGCATATTGGTGGAACATAGGTGTCACAAATCTAAAGAGGCAAGGCGCTCTGAAGCCCTGCATATAACATCTGTACAGGATATGCCTTAAGTTTTGTGCTAGGTGGGCCATTAAGTACACAACCAGCACAACAAGGCAGCTGTTCTGTACAAGGTGCAAGTACTAATTGTATTCTCGCATTGATGACTGCATCATTATTCTCCACTTACAGAATTTATTATTTTATAAAAACTACAGGTGCCTATGTGGTTTTATTCTCGTCTTGGTCTTAGGACGCATTCCTAATGTCCAATGCAGTGTGCATAGCGTACATAAGGTTGCAATCTGTCATTCTTTACACTTCGTGGGGCATTGTATGAATAGTCGCCAGCCCTGTAAAATGAAGTTTGGATGTAGAATGGCCTGTGTTAGGTCTCTATAGGGGTGAGTGTGGAGGCGCATGCACCCAGGGGTTTTCAGAGTGAGCCTTCTTATTGCTGCATTTCCATTTTTAATTTGTGCCTCCCTGAAATATAAGGTTGTACTAAGGATTAAAACTGTGTTGGAAAAACACATCTGTTACACATTCTCACATATTTGATATATCTATGACTTTTGTTATTGCCTTTTTTTTATGTGACTTTTTGAACAATTTTTTTCCAAAGCTTAGCGACAATAAGATTAGCATAGACAGATAAGGGAGGAAACAGTTCATGTGTGCTAGAAGAAATGGCACATTTATGTGGTTAAAGCAATAAAAATATGAACCAGAACTGTGCAAAAATATGAGATGTGGAAATATTATCTCTTTGGTATGAAGGATACGTTCCCTTATGGTTCTTATGCATGATCTGAAATATACCTGTATATACTGATAGATGCATAAGTACATACTATTTAAATGTAGCTAGCGCTTATGTGAACTATGCATGGAAATCCCACAGTTACACGGATAGCGCCAGACCCATTGCTTGTATTGAATCAGGTTGACATAGTTCATTAGAATCCCCAGCAGCTAGTGTGATTTTGTTTTAAGATTCATAAACGTTTGCTGATACTATAAAAGTTTGAACACCTAAATTCATTCCTACTATAAATCCTAGAAGGCTTTTTACAACATATTTACTATAGTATGCAACATACATACGTGTATAATGCATTCTTTTGAGAAGTGTTTTCTTTGTGTGCCTATTAACCCTTTCCCTGTAGCCTTTGACTTTTGTGAGGCCAAATATAGGCTTCTGTGAAATTAGCCCATACATATGTATGGCTGTGGATGTACACAACTTTATAAAATGGTCCTGGTATATACAGAACCAGTAGTGATAGTTTTTTGATAATTGACAGCTGTAAAAGCAAGATTTGCTGTTGGTAAATCTCTGCATCTGATGGATCCTTAGATATTTGTGCTTATATTTAACACATGAGCATCTCTTCCACCTGTGTAGCCAGGCTAACCAGTCATCTGCCTATATGAGCACTGGGCTGGAGATGCTCATCTGTGAAGTTCAAAGAACAGTGCTGATATAATAGTCATAACTAGTAATGCTGATAATAACAGTCTTCTGAGTGTTGTGCATAAAAATAGCAAAGTGTTGGAAAAACTTGCAGAGCAGATCATTCGACTTTATCAAGTGAAAGAGATTGCTGAGATTATGCAGAAGCGAGTGTTCTAGTGATTTATGATTTTTAGTATCTTCATATTTAACATACCAATCATGATATATGCATTTCCTGCATAAATTATCAGGCAGTAAAAGAAAAAAAAAAGTTATAGTCGGTTATTTAGGGCTTTTTAGTAAGCATGCCAAATGATTCCAGCAAGATGTGTTAGGAGGCTGCAAACTCTTACCAACAAATTTCTGAGGCATACAGCTCTTACGTTTGGCAACGTTACTTGCAAGTCTGTCGAGCACAAGTGATCTCTCTGACCCAATCTTGGACAAGTCTTCTGCCATATCATTTTGATTGCTCTCTTCTTTTACTACAATAAAGACAGCAAACATGAAATGCCACCTAATGTTATGTTCTGAAATCTATTCTTATACCCAACTCATTCCTACCTGGCCTGGAGAGGCAATCTTTTTAATGCCAGTTTATACAAACACTTTCATGTATAATAGCAGCCACAGACATGCTGAATGTTACATGAAAACATATATGTAGGCATATCTGTGAAACACCCTCTCGTCCCATTTTGAATGAGGGTGGATTGAACACTTTATGATTGAAGGGGTTAGGCACATTGCAAAAATAATACAGCTATAATTTTAGATTTAACTGGCACTTACTCCATCATTAAAGGGAAAGTGGACCTTTACATAAACTTGTACTATGTTATAAACATCTAAACTTTTCAATTAGTCTTCTATTTTTTAATGGTTTTAGCCTCAAATTGTTTTTTTTTTTTTCGTACCCTCTATTATTGATATTCTATTTTGGTTTTCCAACTGCTACCGAGTTTGGCTAAGCCTTACAAATGAACACCAAACTGTATACATTGAAAAACCACAACAAATTAATGACACAATTCAAACCTTCTTAGAATACTACTGGTCTATACCATACTAAAAGTATTTTTTACAGTGAACACAGTCTCCTGTTTATTATTCAAAGTGTATTCCTTGTTGCAGAAACCACTCTTCCTAACATTGTTGAAAAAATGAAAATTTTACACCCAAGCCTACTTTGTTTTGAACTGTGACCTCTGTTTTATAAAGAGGAATTTAAATTTAAATAACGTACCAGCATAAAGATGGCTCTGCAAGCCCATACTTTGTAGGTAGTTGTGACATCTCTCTTTATGCTCTTCTAAGGAGCTCCGTTGCTTATAGCTACGACCACAGTATCCACACTTGTGAGGCTTGCCTACTGTTAAAGCAAATATATTAATTAGTGCTTGTATGGAAATATTTATGAACACAACATAAAACATTTTAGGTCACATTTTTAAACATTTATTTTAATAATTCTCTGTTTTCTGTACAGGGCACTAAATGTACATAAATGAATCTGTGTGTCTAATGATGAAGTCATATGACCACATATCGGGATTGCGAGGTGTGGCCATCAAAATATATTTTTTATTCTTCATGGCAAGAACATGCTGACCAACACACGGTAATGAATAAAGATAGGCAACCAGCATATTCTAAATATAAATGGGTGTTGAAGGGGGCACTGCAAGATGAATTAAAAATTATCTGTGTTACGGATCCCTGCAAAATTGCTGAAAATAATAGCATAAAAAACAATTAATACATTTATGTGAAAACCCTGAGATGTATAAACCTCTGCTTACTTGTCTCTTTAACCTTATATTCACCATATATATTCTCTTATATGTTGGGCGGATTTTTCAAATGCGATGGCTACTACCATGTGTATAGACAAAACATTCTACCAGACTCTGCATGAATTGGGACAAGGATTTTATCAGTCTGGTAAAATTTTAAAAGCAGATTCAAATTAAATTTTTTTTCTCTAAGAAGTAATTTTTTTGATCTGATGGAAACTTTCATTTATTGCCACTTGGCTCACTTGGCTGATGCCTTACTCTAAGTTAAGTTTACTTTTTTTTCAACATGTATGCAGAAATGTATTTTTGTCATTTATAAAGTGATTTTGAATAATATAACTAATTACAATTTCAGTAGTCATAAAAGACCCACCAGAATGTGTCCTGAGGTGACCAGTGAGTGCATCTCTGCGCCTGCATGCATAGTTGCACATGTGACATTTAAAGGGCTTTTCACCAGAGTGTAATTTGATATGACGAAGGAGGTTGCCCTTCTGGGTAAAGGAGGCACCACACTGGTTACACTGGAACGGGCGTTCGCCTAGCAAAGGAAACATGAGCAAAAAAGGGGGAAAAAATGGTGTGAGTTAATACATATATAAATGTCTATACAAATATATACATGCAGAAGAATGCAAGAACAAAAATATAACATAGCACACAACATAAGAGCAAGAGAAAAAAATTCAGAAAGAAAGTTGTTTTCTTGCTAGCAATGTATGATTTCCAGCTGCTGCAGGTCTGATATAACATGAGGCTTTTAGACTAGACCTGCCAGTTTCTTAACGCTTCACTGGCTGGGTCAATTTGATCTGAAAATCTAATTTTTTTTCTAAATCAGAATGGCACATCACAATGCAAATTCAGCCTAATTTAAATAAAGTGACTGCAACATTTTTGTGTTGAAGAGCCACTCTTCCTGATCAGCAGTTTTGGAATAAACCAATATCCAATTTTGTATGTTGTGGCATTTGCTATGTGTTTTTTTTTTTTGTGGATTTTTTTTTCAAAGGGTCTTTAGAATATGCTACTGAAGCAGCAAAAATAAAAAAGGAACTCATTAAAAATGCATTTCAGGATCACAAGTTCATTTCAGCGTTACATTCTTATATTTAAATGAAAGGCACTTCATTATAACTGTTATAATAACTTCTTTTCATTTACATTTTCCCATGTATTTTCCCTTTCAATTTCGTCTCCATTACCTGCCTGTCCCTAAGCGGCCAAATCAGGGAGGAGAATGAGATAGTGAAATAAAAATGCGCAGACAACACTGTGCTGAGGGACATTATCCATTATCGTTTCAGGATATTATCACAGGGCTTCACATAAACGACCCAGGTATCTGCCAGCCAAACGCAGACCTCAGAACTTCACCTGCACCGTCTGCTGGTATTTCACATAGCTATCAGTGCAGTATTATTTATATATATTCCAAATAAAAGTGATATATACTATAGAATCATTTATATGGCGATCCCAGCTTTTTACTGCATTTGAATCCCAGTGGTGAGGAGGTAGATTAAAACAGAAAAGCTGTTTCATAATATCTGGACTAGACCCAACGGTTGTGATATTAATATATTTGCAACTTCAGGGAATACCGCAAATGAAGAAGTTAACTTAAAAGGCATTTCTGGTGAATTCTGGGTTTGCTGAGCAGAAGTGGAACACAACAGAGCTAAAATGTACATGTTACCTCTACCTGCTAGGATCTCCTATTGAACTAGCGAGGTCCACTGAGTGGCCAAAACTTCATCCATATTCATCCACATTATGAATCAAGCTGTGATCACGTTGTGACAATATGATCCATAATTACAGTGATCCAAGAAGAACTACGGGAAGAACCTATCTTCCAGTCTGCTGGCCATAAGGTTCACAGTGTCTACTCTGACCTATGTCCCCTTTGCGGATCACTTTGGTTTTTTGGCAGACAGACATCTCTAGACAGAGATGTGACTGTGCATAGTCTCACCAATTTCTAATCATGATTTAGAAGTGCTCCAGGGGATGTTCAAACTATAAAAGTATATTCACACAGGTAGACTCCACTTACATCATTTTGTGACCCTTGAAGGCAGTGGGTTGCACCAGCTGTTATTCAGGGGTTTCATATTACTCTTGAAATCAAGACTTTCAAGTTTTTTAATTGTAAATACATTTGAAACTATGTCAATTTTATTTTCAGTTCTACCAATTATGGTTATTTCATGTAGATTACATAAATCACTATTAAATCAAATTTCCTTTCAAATTGTAACACAAATTATAATACAAAAAAATTGGTACACAACAAAAAAATATCCAAGTGCATGAAATGTATAAAAGACAGTTACAAAACCCCAGCTACACCATAATAGAATATTTTTAAATCAACAATTTTATTTATCATTTAATACTTATAGGAGCAGATCAACAGTTCAACCAGTTCAAATATATATATTTATATTAATACCAGAATAGCTGTATCTGGAGGTAATAATTGTTTCTATCTCAGGTACTGAACAATGAATTAATGAAGAAAATTAATTCTTCTTTTCTGTTTTAGTAATAAACTATTCTTTTCAGCCTGCCTGCTAAAAGATTCCTCTTCTTTACAAAACAAAAACATACACATGTTTGATTTTTGTGCACAGAAACATTTGTGTTAGAATTAAATTATCAGAAACCAAATTATCCTTTTGCAAATCACATCCACATCACTAGTTTTAACCGAAAACCATACCATTGACTTTACCATGTAGTGACAAAAAAATGCATTTATTATTTTACACTAGCTCTTACCATGGTTATTACAAATGCTGTTCACTCATTACTTTAAGAATAAAAAAGCAAAATAAGTTCCTTTCTCAATTCCAACAATATAAACATGGCTTTTTCCCACCCTTAAGGAAGCAAGGATACATGCGACAGGATAATATAGATGCCTTCTTCTTTGTGAAACAGAAAGGGAAGGTACTGAAATTGGGAGTGTGCTTTAAAGCAAAGAGAGTAAAAGTCCTTTAATAAACTATGAGGAGCAAATTTCTCAAACAATACTTAGCAGCTACCTTTGTTGTACATACAGTATATGGCTTGGTTATTCTCAGTCTGCTTGATAGGGCTAAAAGGGTCATTTATTAAATGCAGAATTTTGTGGTATTAGAGCTTGTTGAAACCACGGTTTTCTAAAGCCATGAATGCCATAAAAGTTATATAAAATATATAATTATAAAAGCATGAACAAACAGATCTCTGAAAACCTCTAAAACCATGAAAGACAGATTTCTGCAAGACAAGAAGGGCAGCTTCCACTGATTTCGACATGACCTTGAGAGCTTTTATTAGGCGTACTTTTGTTTTCATGGATTTTATGGTTTTGGCAATTGACCAATTATAAAAAAAATGGTGGATTAAGGTACTAAGAGAAAAATACAATTGTTTGCTCTATAGAACCCGAATCTGAGAAATTAACACTCTCCAAATGTTGTTAAATCTGCCCCTATGTGAAAGTGCAAGAGAAATTAGCGTTGCTAGCTGAGTGAGACGGGATCCCTCTCCCTACCAGGGACTTGGAAGGCGCCGTAGGGTTCTCCAGCCAAGCATACCTACAAGGGAGCGTTGAGTTACGTACGGTGCAGACGCGATCACAACGGTCTGTATGAATCCATTTGGGCAATAAGAGGCTGGGATTGGCGGGACTTATTGGGCTAATACGCAAGGTGATTGTCACAACTTGCATCACCTTGGGCCGTGGCCGCATTGCGACCGCTGGGAACGGCAGGCGGCCATTACTATCGAAACCATACAGTATTACACGGCTAATTCGGCCACAAGTAGAGCCATCCAGAAACCTCTCCCCAATCTACTCCGCTCCCAAAACATGGAGTATTGACCCTTTACCACACCCGATGTATGGGAACTGTTAAATAGCAACGAGCAAGTTGCAATATATCGTGGTGAAACACTGTAACTGATTTGGACGGTGTGGATTATAAATGGCTTATCTCCTTTCCCTGTGATCAATTGGAGTTGAAGTACCTACATTTGCATATTGAAGTGGAACCTTGGCTGTTTAGCCACATCACATAAGTGAATATCTATCATAGTTATATATAGGAGCTCCTCAGAAATTGGCTATCTAGGGTACAGGGATCCCTACACCCAGCGCAGCGCTTATTTTATGTTTTAAGTGGTTTTAACAAGTATGTGGCATGGTAGTTAATAAAGATTGCATTTTATCTTAAATTATAACATGGTTATGTGATAATTCCGTACAATTTGGGCCTATGGGGATAAGTCCCAATTTTGACATTTTGTGTAGAAATTAGACATATTGTAGTTGCATTGTATGACTTTCCATCCCATATATTCAGTTTGTTTGTGAAGATTTTCATTCATCCAGGTCATGGTATATCTGTAGAAATAAGTAAAATCAACTGGACTTGCTTTACTTGAAGACGTTTCACCAGTCATCCAACTGGCTTTCTCAATTCAGAATAACTTGTAAATAGGATCTTTGTTCGGCAGTATATCCTCTGTAATGTTGCTCCAATCAGCATAACCTGTTTATCATAATAAGCAAGGATGTCATGAAGTTAGTTGTTGATTGTATTAGCAAGATTGGAGCTTTGAGGTGTTACTAAACCTTCTAGGGAGAGGTGCCAAAACAGCACTGTATGTGGCAGACAATAGATGTCACACATATAAGTTTTTATATATATGGCTTGTTTATACCTATCCACAGTTTGCTGCAATACATTTTAAACCAGAGTGCCGTCAATTTGCTCTTTTTCGATATATGGCTTCTTTAATGCCTCTTTTGAAACAGTCGCTCTCCCGGGCTCGAATCTGGACTTGGCAGTCTTCAAAGTGTGCCCTTTTTCTTTTAGATTTAGGTATACTGCTGAGTCCTGACCAGAGGAGCTGGCTCTTCTGTGCTGCGCCAAACACTGGTGTAACTGTTGTTTGGTTTCTCCCACATACAAATCAGAGTACTCCTCACTGTGCTGCACTGCACTGCACTGAATACACTTGATACATTGAGTTTCTTTCCACCCCAAATTACATGTTCTCTACCTTGCACCCCTATGTAGTTTTCCACATTTTGTTGTGTTTCAACCTGGAATTTAACTGGATTGGATGGATTTTAATTTTTACTGTATAATTGCATTGCATACTTGTGTAGCTTTGGCTATGTGTTTAGGGCTTAGCTGAAAGGTCTCAGTTCTCATGCTGACAAAAACAGTTTTTCCTTTAGAATTGTTCTTTATTTGGTTCATTTCATTTTTTGGCTCATTCATTTTTCTAGGGCTGGGGTCCACAACCTTTTTTACCCATGAGCCACGTTAAAAAATAAAAAGAGTTGGGGAGCTACACAGGCATTCAGGTATTCAAAAAGTTCCTGGGGTGCCAAATTAAGGGCTGTGATTTGCTATGTGGTGCTCCCTATGTGGACTGGCAGACTACAGGAGGCTCTATATAGCAGTACACCTGGTTTTTATGCAACCAAAACTTGCCTCCAAGCCAGGAATTCCAAACTAGGCATCTGCTTTGAGGCCACTGGGAGCAACATCCAAGGCATTGGAGAGCAACATGTTCGTGAGCTACTGGTTGGGGATCACTGTTCTAGGGTGATGAACAGTGTTGGCTTTCCTCTGCACATATTATACAAGGCCAAAAAAGCTTTTTTATGAACATAATCACAGCACTAATATGGACACAAAATTTAGAACACATTGATACTATTCACAAATGCACTAGCATCTATGCATGCTCCATACATGCTACATTAATGTGTCTCTAACGTATAAACTAGAATTTTGGGGGAGAACGCTGCAGTATTCTTAAATGAACCCTTAATAGATCCATTTTGTTTCATTGGAGCAGAGAGCCTTTTTTGTTATTCATGTCTCCCATGTGCCTTTTGCAAACTCTAAACTAATTTTTTTTTAGAAATTGATTTATTTTCACCACTTTTCTATAGATTCCATATAATTGGCCCATGGATGGTTTATTAGGAATCATCTATACATATTTTCAGATTCTTCAGTTACCAATGGCCTCTTGGTGTCTACTCTGACCTATGTCCCCTTTGCGGGTCACTTTGGTTTTTTGGCAGACAGACATCTCTAGACAGAGATGTGACTGTGCATAGTCTCACCAATTTCTAATCATGATTTAGAAGTGCTCCAGGGGATGTTCAAACTATAAAAGTATATTCACACAGGTAGACTCCACTTACATCATTTTGTGACCCTTGAAGGCAGTGGGTTGCACCAGCTGTTATTAAGGGGTTTCATATTACTCTTGAAATCAAGACTTTCAAGTTTTTTAATTGTAAATACATTTGAAACTATGTCAATTTTATTTTCAATTCTACCAATTATGGTTATTTCATGTAGATTACATAAATCACTATTAAATCAAATTTCCTTTCAAATTGTAACACAAATTATAATACAAAAAAATTGGTACACAACAAAAAAATATCCAAGTGCATGAAATGTATGAAAGACAGTTACAAAACCCCAGCTACACCATAATAGAATATTTTTAAATCAACAATTTTATTTATCATTTAATACTTATAGGAGCAGATCAACAGTTCAACCAGCTTCCCCATTAATATATATATATATATATATATATATATATATATATATATATATATAGATCGTATAAGTGGAAATTAAGAATAAAATATGTACTGCCCTTGGTATCTGCATTGTGTTTTTTATAATATAACATTTCAGAATTTAAGTGATAAACAAACGACTGGTAATGTATATTAAGATCTTTTAGTTCAGGCAAATTGTACTGGAGGAAATGAGCCAAGGTCATGAACAAAAATAATTATGAAGAAGACATGATATTTTAGGAGGCTGGAACGAGTATTATAAACCAATAAGGTCAACAGGAAGCTCTAGACCTGAAGCCCCAGTTTTAGAAGCCCTATTTGTTAATGGTTTACCACCATTCCAAGCAACATGCAAGATTTCATCAGTGGTAGAAAACAGGGGGATTTCCAGTAAATTCTTGATATAACCAAGTTAAAGGCTTTACTTATTATCATATGTATATATAGTAAAAGCTGCAGAATTGAAAAGAAAAACGTACCCCTGCTCTGGATAGATTCAGATTCTTTGTAGAATTTTAGCAGCTGTGTAAGCAAGATCAGAAGGGATTTCAGTAGCAAAAGTGGGAAATCAATTAAAGGGGTGGTTCACCTTTAAATTAACTTTTAGTATGTTATAGAATGACCAAGTCTAAGTAACTTTTCAATTGGTCTTCATTATTTTTTTTTTATATTTTTTTAATTATTTGCCTTCTTCTTCTGACTCTTTCCAGATTTTTCCAGCACAAGTTTTGTCAGCATTTTTTTCCCTCGTTCGCGTTTTTTTCACAAACTCAGATTTTGATAAATTTGTTTATTGAGGTCCTCCACCCAAAATCTATTTTTGCAAAATGAAAGAAATGCAGTTCCAACTTTCCAGTATATACCTTCATCAAATATTTTCATTGCTTTTAAAGTTGATTGTAACTGCAATTGCAATGTTTATGTATTTCCCTTTCTGTTCTCTAGGTCTGACTCCTAAAACATCTGCACCTAAGGAAGGGGCTGTCCTCCAAAAGCTTCTGATGAGATTCTGCCACAATAAATGAATTAAAGGCACGCTGGTGTGCTTCTTCTCCTTATAAAGCGTTCCTAAAACAATGCACCAGGAGTCACTCCCTTCAAGTTTGTTACAATACAAAGACACAATGTTAAACCGAATGTAGAAACCCCTACCCTACATAGACCCCCTCCCCCCAGCCTAAGTGTTACCTCGGGGTAATGCCCCTAAGTCTTTACTTACCCCTCCGTGCAGATTCAGTAAAGCGGAGTTCACAGGCATCATCTTTAGCTGCTTCGGTTAACTTTGGAATGAGACCGGCGCTTCGACAATTTTTGTGAGTTTCGGCACATGTTCGAAACAGAAAATTGCTCCAACTGCGCATATGCCAATACGGCACATACATTCTGAAGATTAATGAAGAGACTGGACAGAATCTGCATGGAGGGGTAAGTAAAGACTTAAGGGCATTTGCCCAGGGTAACACTTGGGCTGAGGGGAGCGGGGTCAATGTAGGGGTAGGGGTTTTTTTAACTTTAGGGTTGAATTCTCCTTTAAGGAGAACTTGCACAAATTATGCATAAACATTCTTAGGGGCCCATTTATTTATATTATTTTGAGATTTACCATACGCCAAACCTGCCAAAAATCTGTAAAAACACTCAAACCTGTCAAGGTCAAGGAGAAGTCAATGGCAGATGTCCCTGAAGTTGTTTCTTGACATTGTGATCTGCACTGGATAATCTAAAAAGGTCAGGGTTTTCGTTTGATTTGAGTTTTCATGGGAAAAATCTGATAAAATCAGTTGTATGATAAGAATTGATGCTTGGTTTTGTTGTGCCATTTTGTTGCTCTGATTTTTTTGAGAAAAATTATTGATAAGTTAGTTCAAGTTCGTGGAAGTTAAATACATCGGGTATATAAAGGTCATATGTATGTATTCACCTCTGGCCCAGACCCGCTCCCTGCCCTTGCTGCCCCAATCTCTGTCTCCGGCCCCGGTCGATTCAATACCAGGTACGTGCGCTCTGCGGGGAGGATGGGCATGCCGAAGGTGGCTGCAGCTGGGGTCCGGAGGGGAATTTGTGGTAGGGTTGGGGGGGGCCCTGAGACAGCAGCCCCAGTGGACCCTGGGCCCCTCAGTCCGACCCTGTATATATTTATTGGTGATAACGGTGAAATTACTGGAAGTGGCCACTTTTTATTAAAAATGTCCAAGGACACAAACAGGGTAAGACTGGGCCGCCGGCCCACGGCCCAGACTCGCTTTCTGCCCCATGCCAGGCAAAAGCAGGTACACTCATGCGCGTGGGGGGGGGGGGTGAGAGCATGCCGAAGGCATTTGCTTATTGTGATTTAGCTAAGCCTCCTTTCTTCTTCCACTCTTATTAATATATCAACCACAGGCATTCTCTCTGTGTCTGATTGGTTTACTTCTGGGTTTCTCCCACACTTCAAAAACAAACAGGCAGGTTAATTGGCTCCTGATAAAACTGAGCATAGTGTGTGTCAATTTGATTGGTCATAAACTCCACAAGGGCAGGGACTGATGTGGATGATTTATAATTTATATATGCATTTAAGTTTACTTGGTTTTCTGGTCAAATAATAATATGTAAAACTGGCATTGTTTTAATGTTACTACTGGGGGCACTATGAAACTTCCCGCATTAACCCTTCCTCAGCCCCTCACTGAGTTTAATGTATTTGGGGTAAAAGTACCCACTGCACTGACTGTGTATTATATGCTTGTTTCACAATACTGAATTTTTTTTATACCAGTCTGTATTGGCAACCCCAATATATTAAAAAATAAAAAATGGACAAGAATACAAGAATTTCAGGTCCTGCCACCTTATTTGTATATCTGAATATTTAATTTATTTTTGTTATCAAGGAATGTGCTGAGAGATTTTATAAATAGATCAGTTGTAAATGAGCTACTGTACAATATATACAGAGCTTTTGTTTTTTCACAATATTTCTATAACAGTTGATTATAAGTTTGATAAGTTTTCTTACTAGAGGATCTTTAATCTGAAGCCATTACTCTTAAGCCAGTATCAGTACAAATTCAAGGGACAGATATTACTTTCTGATCTTTATGCTGTTTAGATATTTCCTAATAGTCCTTTAAATTTTACCAGTTGTAAAAACAATGAGAAAAAGTCGGTGGAAAAAAACAAGCTACATGTACGTGTTTAACAGTTTCAGGAGGCTTTGGTATAGTTTTTCAGCAGCACACATAACACTATTTCATTGTTCTGTTCCTGTCTCTTGAACATCAGCTTGAATAAACCCAACTGTATACATGCAAATCAGACACAATTAACGTAATGATAATGGAATGATATGAACATTATGTTTGTGGCTGCATTTTGCACAGCTTTTCCAATTTTGAATACAAATTATTTGGCCACGTAAGAAAATAAATTCGAGAACTGAATTGTAAATTATGGTTAAAATTTGTTTAGTCACGCTTAGTGCTGGGAGTTTAATTAGGCCCCATAGAGAGTATAATAATCTGGTCCCAAGCAGCAGTGCCAGTAATGTGTGATCTAAGATGACATAATCAGCCATTACAACAAGGAAGCAAAGATTTGAAGTTTCAAAAATTGAACGAAATAGAATAATGGTATATTTACTAAGGTCTTGGCTCAGACAATAGAAGTATACATTTCTGATGTTGGGAAACTTTTGTAGCAATGGAGGAAATCTTAAAACTCGGTTACTTTAAATGTGCCAGTATTCATTACTTTGTTTGAGAGTTCTATGATTTTCCCCCAACAGTTTTATATTTTGGTCTAATGTTAACTACCTTATCTGAAAGGTGACATACAATCCTACTGTATGAAGTCATAGGAACAAATTGCTTTATGTAATAGAATAAAGGGGATCATAATTCAAAGAGAAAATTAAACTAGTTCACAGTGTGTGGAGAATTATAAATCTTTGCAGGGGGGAAGCATGCAATGCAACATCTCACTGGAGCTGCTTGCATATCCAATAAACTCTCAAAGCTACTATATCAAAGATCCCATTTAAAAATACCTAATAAAAGACCAAAGATCAAAATCAGTTATACATATTTGTGGGACAGTGATAAGTATACCTTTGTTCCTGTTTACACCAGGTTATACAGGTATGGAATCTGTTATCTGGAAACCTGTTATCCAAAAAGCTCAAAATTATGGGCAGTCAGTCTCACATAGACTCCATTTTCATCACATTGATTTCATTGATTTTATCACAGATTTTTAACATTGATTTTCTTTTTTTTCTGTAATAGTAAAGCAATACCTTGTACTTGATCCAAACTAAGATATAATTATTAGAGGTATAATAATAATCCTATTGGGTTTATTTAGGGGCAGATGTATTAATGTATTTTAATCCATCGATCGAAGGATTATCCTTTGATCAGAAAAAACTTGGAAAAGCTACCATTGACTTTGGTAGCTTTTAGGTGGCAAACTAGGGGGTCGAAGTTTTTTCTTAAAGAGACAGTACTTCGACTATCGAATGGTAGAATAGTCGAACGTTTTTTAGTTCGAATCGTTCAATTCAAAGTTGAAGTTCATAGTCGAAGGTCAAAGTAGCCAATTCGATGGTCAAAGTACCCAAAAAAAAATCGAAAATCAAACTATTTTTCCTCTATTCCTTCACTCGAACTTAGTGAATGGACCCCTTAATGTTTAAAATCATTTTGAGTAGACTGTGTGGATTATTTACTAAAATCCAAATTTATATCATAATTAAAATAAAAAAAGCTTGATAAAACTGCCCTATTTTGCCTTATTTATTAATGAAATAACTAGAATAAATTTGGTCAGTGAATAAACTCAAAATCTGTAAATGAATTTTATATATATGAGAAATGAAGGGACTTATTTATAAAGAATCTAGTAGTACTGCCTTGACAGTTGTGGTTGCTGTTTTTTGCCTATGTATAAAGTTCGAGTAAAATAGAAGGAAAAAAATGGTTGTAATGAAGTAGTAATGAAAATGATTCATAAAATGTCCCACTATTCCAATGGACGTGTAATTGCTTAGACCAAATTAGTGCAAAATAGCAATACCAATGACATTTTTTTTCTCTAGATTTTTTTCATCCTCCAACTGAACAAATAGGATTTCAAGTCTAAGCAGAAAAACTATTTTTGCAATGCTTATTTTAGTTAAAGTTCTTTAGAAATAGAGTGAATTAAAAAAAATGCCAAAGTAAAATTTGGATTATATTACTGGAATGAATCATTTCTGCTGAAGTTGAAATATGCAAACATCAGCCATCTTGCTAACAATGATGCTTTATAAATAGGTTAGGTTATAAATAGGTTTTAAAGTGGTTATTTGTGTTATGTGTGAAAGGGCAACCCAAATGGTGTCGCATTAGTGGCACTGCTGCTTTAAGAGACATAAAAAAATTTACAGTGGCCAATTGCCTTTTATAAGCCACATGATCACTGTACTTTTAGCATGCTATGACGCTTTGTTCGGCCTTTAAATAAAGAACTATGCCAGGCCTTACCAGTGTGGCTTCTTTTGTGTACCATGAGCACATTGGGGCCGATGCATATTATCCCACAGATATCACATTTTAGTTTTCCGTTAGGAAGTCGAATACCTCCAACTCCTGTCAAGGCCTTGGTGCCTTGTCCGTTCAGTGATCCGTTCATTTTCTCCCCAGCTGAATCAAGCATTCGTAAATCCTCTGCACATTCCTCCCCATTCATTTCACAGGCACGTCCGTTCTCTTCATCACTGTGATTCTCTACTTTGATATTGCCAGCTGAAAGAGAAAATGTAGACATGAGATTTGTGTTTATCTTAACACAACTACAACACAAATTAAAGGAAAATGTACAGAGATCATGGACAGAAGTGCACAAAAAAAACTCCCCTTAGTGCTTATTGTTGGTGAACACCTGCCATAGGGCATAAGCAGGCAGTAAGCGCTCCCTAAACATGTCTCTGTGCTCCGTCATGGAATGCAGAGACTTGAGGTGATTCACCCATGTGTAAAAGTCAAAGTACAATAAATCATGGCAGATTGTGGCAATTGTTTGCACTTTGCTCCTGGCCTTGCACATCCTCTAATGGGTAAACATTTAATTAGGACAACTTAATGTATGGTAGAGTGCAGGAATCATCTGTTTTATTTCATGGGTCAAAGATTTGATGCATGGAATGAAACACATATAACCCTTTCACATGAGGAGTTTTAAGTTCTGCAGGTTAACCCATGGAATGGTGCCTAACAAACAATTTTACAAATCTGTTCCATTTTATTTGAAACACAGTGAAGGCTAGGGCCTGCCATTACTAACCAAAACATGCTTAATAGTGATATACGGGTCAGAAAAAATATAACCTGCAGCCAACCCTTACCTGCAAAACCTTAACCCGCACCTGATCCTAACCAACAAAATATTTGCATTCTAGGCCCCACGCCTAAACCATACCCTTGTCTACTCACTTTGTACACTATTTGAGTGAACGTCTCTGGTTCCAAGACAGGGAATCTTCGGGAGCAGTAGAGGAGTGTATTTCCCCAGTCTGACCCCCGCACAACCCTAGCCTACAATGGTTGGCCAAATTTCAACCTGAAACCACCCAAACGAGGCCCTGTTGTAACTCTTTATGATGTTGTCACTTCCACAGCACAGCTCCAAGTACGCCAGATGTGAAGATTGGTGTGGTTCGTCAACATATTGTGAAAATGTTTATGAGAATCACAAGGCAAAGATTGGGTCTAGGTCCACCCTTGCATATCTTCCTTAGAGGTCAAAATGTATATGTCTATTCTGAGAGAATACATTCATCTGTAAATGACTCTCCCTTCTTTCTAATATGTCTCATTTTGTAAGGGGCACATTTACTTAGCTCGAGTGAAGGAATAGAATAAAAAATACTTTGAATTTCAAAGTATTTTTTTGGCTTCTTCGACCATCGAATTGGCTACTTCGACCTTCGACTACGACTTCAACTTTGAATCGAACGATTCGAACTAAAAATCGTTCAACTATTCGACCATTCGATAGTCAAAGTACTGTCTCTTTATGGGGAAGGTCCCCATAGGCTTTCTGATCGAAGGAAAATCGTTTGATCGATGGATTAAAATCCTTTGAATTGTTCGATTCGAAGGATTTAATAGTTCGATCGAATGAATAGCGCTAAATCCTTCGATATTTGAAGTCAAAGGATTTAACTCCAATGGTCGAATATCGAGGGTTAATTAACCCTCGATATTCGACCATTAGTAAATGTGCCCCTAAGTGTATGTACCTGAAACTTCATAAATGTGCAATGTACACAGTTCCGTTGTAAACCACTGCAATAAACATGCCTCTTGCACAAAATAAAATGTATTCAGGCTATGCTGAATTAACACAAGTAATTAAAAAAAATGTCATGCAAAACTCAATTCCACAACACAGACACAAAATGCGGCATGCTTATAAATGTCAACCATGCCAAGGTTTACTGAGAACATACTTACGGGAAAAAGATTTGAGAATGATCGCGTGTAAATCCCTAAAGCGCTCAGCCTCATGTACAGCTGCAATACAGAAGGCAAACAGGATGCTGGGTTGAACAGACTAATGTCACAGTTTCATTGAAGTGGTGACAGAGTTTTTTCATATTCAATTGCCCTTTATAATGTGAGGTGTGAGGCATAGAAGGCTGTTTCGTTTAACATGGCATTATGTCAAAATATAGATATTGTTCAAGGTTTAATTTACAGTAACAAGCTGAATAGGTTTGCTTTAAAATGAAAAATAATTTCTTATTAGACACAAACATTTTCCTGTTAAATGGCAGCTAAAAAGCAATGTCTAACTTACACATTTTCCTTTTTCTCTCTTTTTCTTTCAAAAAAAAATAAAGTAGCGCTGTACTTCGTAGGGGTCATTAATGCTAAAATACACCGTTGTGGTCATGCAACTTTTGATGCAGTCATTATTCAAATTCTTGCTGTTCATTAAAAGTACTTGCATTTAAAGTCACTCCTTGCACTTCCATATAGTCAGTCTCAGTGTCATTGCTTATATTGTGCCCCCTTTTACTAATTTAGCACAATTGCATCAACTAACACAGGGAACTACCACCAACATTGAACCATTTACACAGGAAGCTTGTATCTAAGGAATTGGGGACACACAGTATTTTAAATACCAGAAGTAACACAATCTGGACTTCTCAGCTGAGCTGCTCAACTGTATCCAGTTTGTATCCAAATGCACGTACAAATGCACTTATTTTAATACATCAGCTGCAACTGCTTCAGGCGCAACGTTCACCCCCAGCAAAAAACAGTTATGCTGGAATTATGGGAAAAATGCTGGATTGTGGGTAATAAACATTGTGATTGCATCCCAAATTACACTTTGCATTTTGCACCTGCATTAAGTGAATGGCCCCTCATTTCCTTTATTTCAATCAAGAATAAATACTGAAATCATATTGACCAGCATATAAAATCTGCACTTTTAAGCCCCAATATTCCTTCAGACCATGTTCTAGTTTAGCAATATAATATGAAGTTATGACAGGGCAACAGCTGCCTAAGGCAATAGGGACATACAGCCTATATTTCATGTGGAGGCAGGCAAGTGCTAAAATAATTTTTAAATGTTGGAATCATTTGCTTAAAATGGGCTCTACAGGAGATGGCCTTCCCGTAATTCGGAGCTTTCTTGATAACCTGCTTTTGGATAAGGGACCATACCTCTACTAAAGACACATATTAAAGTTATAAAAATGCCAAACCAGAGCTCCCCATTGTTTAGAATCAGTACTAAAGATATACTCCATAACACCCAGTATACTCTTTATCAAAATGGGATTTTAGAGCTTAATGAATAAGAACTCGTCCACGTTCTATTCATTCCTATTGGATTTTTAGAATTGTAGTTCATCAATGGGTGAAAATTTTATTTGATTAGATAACTACAGTTCTAAAAATCCATTGGAATGAATAGAACGCAGGTGACTTTTTAGGGATTAAGCTCTAAACTCATGTTTTGATAAATCTGTAGTAAGTCTAGTAAATTCTAACTATAAAAGGATAGTAATAGGTTTTCCATTAAACAGTAGACTATGAGTGCATAGCTCATTTTGTGCAAATTCCCTTCTTGCATACTTGCATACAAGTGAGAAATACCATGATGCTTGCCTTAAAAAATGTATATTTATGACTGTTAGTAATATTGTTTTATGGATGTTATATTATTAGCAATTATAGAAACAATGTATGCATCTATACATAGCTATTTACTGCATCAAAGAGTAAATTTAGGCAAAACCGTAAAGTATTTTTGTATTTAGGAGAGAGGGGAAGAAAAAAAGAAAGGAAATATATCCTTGTGTAAAGCTGCTTAGCCATCAAAGAACAGAAGAGCCCTGCATTTGCTGATAGAGTTCGGTGATGATTCCAGGCATTTATCCTGTATGATCCTAGCTGGGCAGGGAACTTTGGCAGGGTTGAGATAAGCTATCTCCCATGGGACAAATGTTCAAAAGAACTCCACCCAGGTGATAAACTAAAATTCCTTGAAATGAGTGATGTCTTCTGTAACTAAAAGCATCTACATAATTCCAAACCATGTATATCAGGAACCAGTGGAATACTATAAGTTGCTGCATATGCCAAAAATGCATGAATGAATGCATCCAATATTATCTGTGTAGTCTCTGTACTTGGCTTATTGAATCTATATATTATATTTCATAGATGTCTAGTTTTTCGAATTATCTTGCAAGATTTATAAGTAAAAGTTAAACTGTATTCTTTCTGTGATGTATAGTTTTGCCTCATCCATATAACTAATTACTTGATTGGATCATCCCTTTATTTGTGAACACTTTTAAATAGATGCTTTCAATGTTTATTAATTAAGTTTATGCCTTTTGAAGGGAAGATCTTGGTTGTAAAGAGAAGTTTGGAACTAGAAACTGCATACATGTGTGTCCTTATACCTTTATAATACTAGTTATATATGAAATCTCATGGAGTGTGACTGGTTAGTGATCAGGTGCCTGCAGCTTGTTTATTCAGAAACCACTGCATGAAGTAGTATTTATTTGCGCTCATTTTTATATTTGAGGGTTATTTACTAAATCTCATATTTATCTGGTCGGGTTTATTGGGGCAAAACTCAAGATTTTCAAGATTTAATAAAGCTTGATGGTGCAAAAAGCCTGAATCCGAAAATCTGGCATCTCAGATCTGCTGAGATCTGCTTGTGTATAAAGGTGGCCATACATGGATAGATCCGCTAGTTTGGCGATGTCGCCAAACGAGCGGATCTCCCTCCGATATGCCCACCTTGAGGTGGGCAATATCGGGCAGATCCGATCGTGGGCCCTAGGGCCCAACGATCGAATCCTAGCTTTCACAAACGGGCGGTCGGATCGCGGGACCGCATCAACGAACAGATGCAGCCGCGATCCGACGGGATTTTTAACCCCATCCGATCGAGATCTGGCCGACTTTCTGCCAGATCTCGATCGGGGAAGCCCGTCGGGGGCCCCATACACGGGCCAATAAGCTGCCGACACGGTCTGTCGGCAGCTTTTATCGACCCGTGTATGGCCACCTTTAGTCAATGGCAGTGGTCCCTATTAGTGATGTGCAGGTCGGGTTTTTCCCGACCCTAACCCACCCTCCCTCCACCCACACCCTGTCGAGGCTGACTTCTGGCTTCCGTTTATAGAGTCCTGCCCACTGATGATGTCACAAAAGGGGCAGGGCAAGCAGATGCTTGCCTATAAAGCTGGAAGTTGGAAGTTGGCAGTTGAAGGTGCTGGGCGGGGAGAGCAGGAGGAAGAGCTTGACCTGGGCAGACACGCGAATAGAGGCTGCAAGGTCGACCCTAACTCGACCGACCGGTGGGTCCCGCGGGTTTCGGCCAGCCCGCACATCACTAGTCCCTATTTTAATTGGAAGTTATCGTAGTCTGCTCTGGGTTTAGCCCAAAATAACAGGATTATTTTTGGGGTTTTTCCCTGAACCAATTTTTTAAACTTTTTTAACTAATAAATAAGGTCAAATCGGGTATGGGAGTTTGGTCATGGTTTTTTATTAAAATAATGAGATAAAATCGGATTTTAGTAAATAAAACTAAAAGTTTTATTTTTTCGACTGTTAAATTTAGCAAATAAATAATTTTTTTTCATTGAAAAAACCCAACACAGCATGTAATTTGACACGGGGTGCCTAAACTTTAGAAGATGACACTATGAGTATATGCTGCAAGGCTGATTATTAATATATTATGCGTATTTCATGGCTGCATAGAAAATAGTTGAGACAGTAGTTTGCATTGGTGTTGCAGCATAGGGGCAAATTTACTAAAGAGCGAATTGTATTTTTCTGAAAAAAATATTTACTTAAAGGAACAGTTCAGTGTAAAAATAAATACTGGATAAATAGGCTGTGCAAAATAAATAATGTTTCTAATATACTAAGTTAGGCAAAAATGTAATGTATAAAGGCTGGAGTAACTGGATGTATAACATAATAGCCAGAATCCAACTTCCTGCTTTTCAGCTAACTCTGAGTTAGTCAGTGACTTGAAGGGGGACCATATGGGACATAACTGTTCAATGAATTTGCACTTAATTAAACACAGTATACTGTATGTAAAGCAGGCATGTTAACCAACAGTTACTGTCCCCCTGCTCTTGCAAAATCCAGCACTGTCCTTGTTTATGAAAGTTCCACTTCCTCACACTGTCCTAAAGTATTCCTATTTTCACAATGGTTTTGTCTGAAGAAGAACCATAAAGAAGAAGTGTATATTTCTGGTTGAAGCATGGGATAGGGGAACAATATAAGCTGCTCTGTTTTTTAAAACGGACTAAAAAAGAATGATGTTTCTCCCTTGTATTGACAATGGTGTGTGTGAATGATATAGGGACTTGTAAGCTCCATTAGGACAGGGACCTGACTACAGACTGATTTGTAAAGTCTGTAGTAGTACTGTAGAATATCTACTAATACAGCCCTATTCCTGCCATGCAGATTTATTTTGTACTTCAAAACATTTCCAAGCTGCCTAAACCAGAAAGAGTATGTCCCATGATGCTGTATGATAAAGCATCATGTGTCACGTTAACACGTATGTGCCAGCTATGGAAAGCTGGGTTAAATATCCAGAATAAGGTGGAGAGTGCACCTCTAATGAGAATATGTGCCCTGTATTTAACGCCTGATGGATGTTTTGAATGACAAACAAGCTCTGGGCACCAGGTCTCAGAAGCTTTAAGCTCGATCTGAACATGAGGGTTGGGCAATTTTATTTTTTTAATGACCCCAAGAGGGAAGGAGGATCTGACCAAACCCTGCCCCTTTTTTGCTAACAAGCTGTATATTTCTTCTTTGGTTTTGAGTATTTTACCTTGTATACTGTGCTTGTATCCAATCTACCTGTAATAGCTTACCCTCGTGGGGGTCAGCAGGGATGCCCGCCGCACTCCAGGCGGGGACGCCCGCTGCACCGTTCTTCTGCTTCAGTGCCAGTTCCTATGGGCGCGCGTGGCATGAGTGGTGCCAAATTCAAACAGGATTTAAAGGAGCTTCAGTACTGTGTTCTTTGCCAGTTATAGGTAATCTCCTTGCGAGTTCCTAGTGGTTCTGTGCTAATATAGCTTCTGTTATTCTGTGATTTGACTACCTGTTGTGACTCCTGCCTGCTTCTGACAATCCTGACTTCTGAAATCCTGACCCTGCCTGTTAACCGACTCCTCTATTCCGTATTCCGTCTTGATCTCCTGGTTTGACCCTTGCCTGTTTGACTGCGCTTGTACTCTGCCTGCCCCGATCCGGCCTGGTCTGACTTTGCTTTCTGTCTACTCCTTGTACTGCGACCTTCTGCCCAAAAGACTTCTGCTTTACCGTTGTGCCCATTTGCTTGTTCAGAACCCTTCGCTTTGCACCTCTCTTAATAAGACCTGGCAGCATCCGATTAGCCGAGGGCTCCTCCCGAGGTTAAAGGTGGAAGCAAGAGCCGGGAACAGGGTGCTTAGCATCGGTTCTGAATTTAGGGTGCCGACCGTGACATTATAACGGGCCAAAAATGGAAGACAAAGGTCACGCTGCTGCTGCTCCTTCTACTACCAAAGCACTCCTCACTACTCTGCTACAGCGCATGGAGGATCAAGAGCGGAAACAAGGCTATTTGATGCAAGGCTTTCATAACCTGACTGGTCACTCCACAACAGACGCCAAGTCCTGTAGTTTCACCTCCTGTTGCGTCCAAGTGAGTTCTCATGCCGTGATGGGTAATGTTCATAAACCCCATGAACACAAAATTTCTTTCCCTGAAAAATTTAGTGGGGATAGAACCATTTTTTTTGTCTTTCAGGAGGCATGCAAACAATACCTGAGTTTTTTCCCTCCTTTACTACTGGGGAGGAAAAAGTGAGGTTTGTAATGACCCTATTAAAGAGTGACCCACAAATTTGGGCCCTAAGATTATCCCCCTCTGATCCTGCCTGTTTTTCCCTCGAAACCTTCTTTAACACCATGGTGATACTTTATGATGACCCGGATCGTGCATCATCAGCCAATACCGCGGTTCATAAATTACGTCAGGGGAAACGGATGCAGAGGTGTATTGCATCGAGGTCCGCCGGTGGGCTGTAGAAACTGGTTGGAACGATATGGCTCTTTGTAGCCAATTCCGGATAGGGCTCTCTGATACAGTCAAGGACAGTTTAGTAAACTACCCTCTGGCTAATAATTTGGATGATCTAATGTCTCTAGCAATCCAAGTAGACAGAAGACAGAGGGAGAGATGGGGTGAGAAGGGTACTTCTTTTCTTATTGGGTTTACTAATGCTAAACCATCTAAACCCTCTGTGCCTCTACCTCAGGAAGAGCCCATGCAGTTGGGTATAACTCATCTAACTCCTGAGGAAAAGGCCCGCAGGCGGTCTCAGGGTCTGTGTATCTACTGTGTGGAAAAGGGTCATTTTCTTAACCAGTGTCCTAAGAGGTCGGGAAACTTCATAGCCTAAATGGAGAAGGGGAGCTCCATTTGGGTCGCAAAGTTTCCTCTCCCCAATTTTCCTGTAGGATCATGGTACCTGTTAATTTAACCTGGTCGATGGGATAAGTTAAGGTTTCCGCTTTTGTGGATTCTGGGGCGGCGGGGAATTTGTGGATGCTGCCTTCGCAGTAAGGTCTAATATTCCTCTAACTCCTTTAAATCCTCCCATGAGAATTTTAGCCGTTGACAAAAGCCCTTTGGGGTCAAGTCTGGTAACCAGGAAAATGGTGGCCTTGTCCATGTGCATTAACAACCTGCACTTTGAGGAGTTATCTTTCTTTGTTATCGAAGGTTCTTCTTCTCCTCTCATTTGAGGTTTACCTTGGTTACAGGTACATAACCCACATATTGATTGAGGAACTGGGGAAATTCTTCAATGGGGTCAAAAGTGTAAGGGCTCTTGCATACGTGTTCCTCAAAATGGCAGTTACGTATGTCTCTAGAGGGGTTACCCACGTCTTACTCTGATTTTTCTGATGTATTTTCTAAAAGAGCTGCAGAAACTTTACCCCCACATAGGTGTTATGACTGCCCAATTGACCTCATCCCTGGGTACTGGACTGGGCTCATCCTCTTTCTTTACGTGCAATTCAAAGATTCTTAGGATTTGCTAATTATTATTGTCAGTTCATCAAAAACTTTTCTTTGTTGGTGTCTTCAATCACAGATCTTACCAAAAATGGTGCAGATCCAAGTATGTGGCCTCCCGAGGCTATCCAACTTTTGCATTTCTTAAAAAAGATTTTGTGTCTGAGTTGCATCAGGTGAAAGGTGGCTGTTAAAGGCGGAAGCAAGAGCAGAGAACAAGGTGCATCAGTTCTGAATTTCTGAATTTAGGGTGCCAACCGTGACACTACTAATTTGTGAGTTATGATGCTCATTGTGCTCAAAGCACATGGAAAGCATACGTGTATTTATACTTTTTATGACCACAAGTATAGATGAAAAGCCATTTGGAAGCATAATATATCATGCATTTACAACATTTGCAAAGGTCCAAAACATGTTCCTAACAAATGTGCCCTGCATGTGCAATTGCACTTACAGATGCTGCTATGGAAACCCTTGCCAGATTTGGCACTGTAGTAATGCCAAGGTTCCCCTAGTATGTTGCATTTATCGATGCCACTGGCGTGTGCCAAGGGAATAGAATGCTACTGGCCGTATTGAAGTGCAAGTCTTGATGTGTAACTTACATACTATTCATTAATACCAGGGCCAAGGTAGCATTGCAAGTTGCAATTGGAGCAATTTTATTGGTAGCATTTGTGCCATTTTAAAAAAAATGAAATATACACATATACATGCAGATTAATGCCCCAGAAGTTTATTTATGTGTTTTTTTTCCTGGATGCCCTAGCAGTGAGCTGTCACTACAAGTGTGTGTGTGTGTGTGTGTGTTTGTGGGGGGGGGGATACAAGTTATGAATGGTGTAAGGCAGGGCAATAATGACTTTTGCTGGCAGAGTGGGGGTTTCATGTTATGCTTCTGAATAAAGAAATAACTTTAATTCTAAACCAATTGGTCTTTGCATGGATGTGCATAGCAAGTCTTGCCTCCCTCACCCCCCCCCAGCCATAAAAAAGAAGAAAACATTGAAATGCTGCGGTTTGCATACTGTATTGTAACTGGGTTTCCACATCACTAGCCTATTGTACAAGCAGACGAAGAGGAACAAGTGCAAATAATGAAATATAGGGATATAGGAAAAGAGGAAGCTGAAGTCACTGAGCTGCCTAACTGAAATGCAAGAATTATGGAGAAGTGACAGAAAGGGAAGCAAACACCAGGAATTATATTTAGTGGCTTTTTATAGGATGTGGGACTGTACTTTTCATGTTAATTTTAATATTTTTAGCTGTTCTTGTAAATTTGAACTGTCCAAAATGCCATTATTGGTCTCCAAATTAAACTATTGCAAACCTATTATTTTACTGCACAGTTCCCTTACTATTCTTATCTTAATTTTAATATATGATCAGCTTTACATTATCTCTAGTTTCTTATTATGGGAATTGTTACATACACATGCACACAGACATATATATATATATATATGTGTATATATGTGTGTATATATATATATATATATATATATATATATATATATATACATATACACAACTTACTGTAAGAGTGGGATTATAAAACAGTCCAGACATTTTGAACAGGATATAAATAGGGTGAGTATGCTGAGCAATTAGTCCATAATGGTCAAAGAGACAACAGTGTCACGCCACATGTTTCTTTTTCTGCTCAAGCTAAAATAGAGTTGGATGTGTGAAACAGTCTGAAAACCCCAAGACCAGTTTGAAGTTTCCAGTGCTGAAAAGATCTGCTTTGTTGTTTTCATTTGCAACCAGTTTTGTTTTTTTACCTTAAAATATCTGTATTACAAGTCATATTAAAATGTGCCATGGAAGGGTAACCTCCAACATGCTATTATTAAAAGAAATGTTTTAATGACAACATATTGCACATCCTCACAGTGAGGCATATACTGAAATCTATCCTGGTTATGCAAGGCCTAAAAATACAAGAAAAAAGGGAAACTTCAACTGAATATGACTGACTAAAAAAGTGGATGCATGCTATGAGGTAAAATGTTTCAGTTCTTCCTAGGTTATTATCCTGCTTCAGGTTTGAGTTGAAATAGACCATGGACGAGGATACACATCTATTTCAACAGGGTGATGTATTTTAACTCAAGCTGTGTAGTTATACAATTTTAAATAGTTTGTTTCATACATTTTACCCTAAAGTACTTATTACTATTTACTTTAAAAAAAATAATGACTTTGCAGGGATTAGATGTACCATAATAGTAATTGTTATGAGGAGGAATAATAATTAGACCTTTCTGCTTTTCCAATGCTTAGTTCAACCAGGTCTCATTGTTATTACATTTCTAGGGGTTATTTATAAAAGTCCGAATGCCAAAAACTTAAAAAATTCCATTTGTTTTACTATAAAATTCAAATTTTTTGAGGAAAGAAAACTTGAATTTTTCAGGATTTTTTAAAACCCAGATGCTGCAAAAAGTCAGAATCCATAAAACCGACATCTCAGACCTGCAGAGGTTGTATATGTCAATGGGAGTTGTCCCTGTCCTATTTGTTTCTGTGGTCTGCACTGGAATTAGCCTGAAAATCAGACTATTTTGGGTTTTTTGGGCAAAAATCCGAAAAATGTGGGCGTTTTGAGAAAAAGGCTGAAAAAATTGAGTGATTCAGGAAAAAAGTCCCAAAAAATTTTGCCCGATTTTTTTGTTTGTCCCAATCCTATAAAATTGTGATTCCTAAATAATAAATAAGGTCCAATCGTGGATTCTAGTTTGGTATTCAATTTAAATACTCAGTCTTTGATAAATAAGGCCCCTAGTGTCTATAAGGGTCAGGCTTTTTCAATGCAGTGCTAGAGTATGTGCATTTATTATTATTCTGAACAATGCCACACCTCAAGTCTGCAGTGTGTACACTGTCTGGAGTAGATGGAAACCTTCTCCCAAAATATTCAATCTTCCTGATTTACAGCAGAGGAAATGCGTTTTTTCTTTGACCCCTTCAGCAGTCCCTTGGACCAGAACCATTTTTGCAAGTAAAACAGGGAGCACATAGACATTTTGGGGCCGATTCACTAAATTCGGGTGAAGGGTTAGAATAAAAAAAACTTCGAATTTCGAAGTTTTTTTTGGGTACTTCGACCATCGAATTGGTTAAATTTGATCGAATTCGATCGAAGTCGAACGAAATCGAACGATTCGAAGTAAAAATCGTTCAACTATTCGACCATTCGATAGTCGAAGTACTTACCCTTTAAAAAAAACTTCGACCCCCTACTTCGGCAGATAAAACCTACCGAAGTCAATGTTAGCCTATGGGGAAGGTCCCCATAGGCTTGCTCAGCTTTTTTTGATCGAAGGATTTTCCTTCGATCGTTTGATTAAAATCCTTCGAATCGTTCGATTCGAAGGATTTAATAGTTCGATCGAACGAAAAATCCTTCGATCGTTCGATCGAATGTTTAGCGCTAGATCCTTCGACTTCGATATTCGAAGTCGAAGGATTTCAATTCGAGGGTCGAATTTCGAAGTATTTTTAACTTCGAAATTCGACCCTTAGTGAATCTGCCCCTTTATCTTAATAGTTATAATAAAATAGTAATAAAAAATATACAAGAATATTAAGAAAGTTTCTGTAAGTTATTCTACTTTACATTTGCCAAAATAGCAGTTTAACCAGATTATTAACTAGCTAATGCACTGTGGGCTGATGGAGAGGCAGCTAGGAGAGTTCCCAGAGCATAATTCATATTTATGTCACAAGGCTTTGTAAACTGCAAAGAACCAGTGTTTGGGTGACACTGTTAGTTTGGAGGCCAGAGTGTACATGGCAGATAAGGATGGCTGGAACTCCCTGCTGAGGTAAAAAATCCTTTATGGTACACATGGACAGCTAGCAGTCAGTGTGAGATTAGTTACTATGGAACATTGGGTGTACAACACATACTTGTTTCTGGAAAGTGTGTGTATGTGGCAATTAACAATGCGTGTATACCATTCTTATGGTTGTCTAGATGACTAGAGGGCCTGATGTCTAGAGGTCAGATAATTTGAGGTCAGATAAAGTTGACCTGTATGAGCATCTTTACAATGTGGCAGTGAGTCAATGCTACTTATCAGAAATTCTTTAACATATACATATGGAACAGAGCAGCCTTTGGGCCATGGCCCACTCACTACCGGCACTACCCACCATGAGGCACCAGTGGCATATCTCACTGATATCAGTGTTAAGAGACTTACAGCAGACAGCAAAAAAATTTGTTACTGGCCTGAACTGAAACACTTGGAATGCAAGTCACACCCTCTTCCCAAATGAAATGTATGTGAACTGTTATCCAAAACCAGTATCCAGAATGCTCCGAATTACGGAACAAACTCCATTTTATCCAAATAATCCAAATTTTTAAAAATGAGTTTCTTTTTTCTCTTTAATAATAAAACAGTGCCTTGTTCTTGATCCAAACTAAGATATCATTACTCCTTACTGGAAGGTTTATTTAATGTTTACATGATTTTCTGGTGGACTTATGGTATGAAAATTACAGAATGATCTGTTACCCTGAAAACCCCAGGTCCCGATCATTCTGGATAACAAGCCCCATACCTGTAGAATACATGGAAGATGCCTTAAAGGAGAAGGAAATGCATATTTAATTGGGGTGCCAAAAGTTAGGCACCCCCAAGTGATTATATTTACTTACCTAACACCCCGGACCAGTGCTCCTATCAGGAAAAAACTGGTTCTTCCAGCAAGCACCACTGAGAGATTGGCTTTCTTCTTCCTTTTTCTTCAAATTTCCCAGGGCAGACACATGCGCAGTAGAACAAAATAGCTGACTTTTTAGTTAAAGTTTGTCTTTTCGCTCTACTGCGCATACACACTCGAAGAAAGAAGAAGCCGGAAGCCAATCGCTCTGTGGTGCTCGCTGGAAGTAGTGCGGGCCGGTGCAACTTTCTTCTTAAAGGAGCATCAACCTGGGGTGTCAGGTAAGCAAATACAATCACTTGGGGGTGCCAAAAGTTAGGCAGCCTTTCCTTCTCCTTAAATGTCAGTTCTGTCTATAGCCTGTATTTAAACCTGCATGGCATATTTAGTGCTGCAGGAGATGGAGAGATGATGATAGATAAAGGAAGGGTGCCAAGAATGAAGTGCTTTAAAATAAATAAATAAATAAACTATTGTGCATACAAGAAAACCTACACAATTCTCAGAAACGATGTTCATAATTAGCAAATTTTGTCTGTTCTACACAGGAAAACTCTAGGACGAGAGAAACTGCAAAGGAAGTTTTGCATAACACCCTCATTTTTTCTTACAGCTTTTAAAACAGCTTGCGTTTATGTGATAGCCACAAACCAACATAGCATGCAATTGTTCTCAGTGACGAGACATGCAGCATACCATATTGGTCTTTAAGACATAAACAACACCCTTCCCCAAAATAAAGAGAGAGAGAAAAAAATGGGAAATTCATTTTCACACTTTTCTAAAGCTTTAACAGAAATACTCCACTGAGCAGCTAAATGATGGGAAACTTGCCCTCCCTTAAAAAGGAATGGGGGTAAGTTCAGTAAGACTGTGTGCAGTAAAGCTATTTATGGCTATGGGACATAATAATAAAGGCTTTTATTTGTCAATACTGAATAATAGTACTAAAACCATCATGGATCATCATGGAGTGTTAGTTCCTACTGATGACAAACAATGAACTAGTTGTGTCAGGTAACTATTTCACATGGCAGGGGATAATGTCAATGTTTCCTAATACTGGCCCTTGAAAGCAAACCATGGCCTACATTTGGAGCATCATTACTGAGTAAGCCACAGTCCATAACAGTAATCATTTGTATTGTTATTATTTGCTGAATCTACATTAGCAAACAAAAAAAGGCTTATTCTTCATAAAAATGACAATTCCCAGCCTTATTCATACCTGTCCATTCCTATGAGTACAGATATCCTAATGTTTACAATTTCAAGAAATAATATGATGGTGCTTTGTATAAAGTATGGTATGGGAATTTGTAAAAACTCACATGAACTCCTATAGACTCAAAATTTGATAAAAACTGGACCAATTGAAAATTATTAAAACATTTGAATATTTTAAATTCGAGTGAAAAAGATCGACCTTTTACACTAAAATAAACTCGAAATTCGAATTTAAAAATACCCTTCATAAATCTTCCCCTAAGTAATCCAATGTTTTACCATCATCAATATGGTTTCATGCAGCTTAGTTGGGATCAAGTACAAGGTACTGTTTTATTAGTTGTTTTAAGGAAAAAAAATTCTAAATTAGAATTAGTTGCTTAAAATGGATTCTATGGGTGATGGCATTCCCATAATTTGGAGATTTCTGAATGGGTTTCCACATAAGGGATCCAGTACTACAATCCACAATTGTATTGTACATATTCTTACTGTATACATGGGACCTGTTATCCAGAATAATGGATCTTTCCATAATGTGGATTTTCATACCTTTCATACCTACTAGAAAATCATATAAACATTAAATACTCAACAGGCTGGTGTTACTTCCAATAAGGATTAATTACATATTCGTTTGGATCAAGTACAAGGTACTGTTTTATGGGAGACGGCCTTTCCGTAATTCGGTTCTTTCTGAATAGCAGGCTTCCGGATAATGCATCCCATACCTGTATTCAAACGGAATGAAACTGCCACATTTGAATTCTTAAAGATACTTCAAGCAGCTAGCCTATGCTGAAAAGTTCAATAAAACTAGTAATGAATAGTTTTTAAAGCATTCATAATGTGATCATATACATTTACATGCAAGATATAGGAAAGATGATCTGTGCAACACATGCTCTTTAGAGCCTCGGTCATATAAGAAACAGTACTTAAACAATAACTGCATGATGTAATTTTTCCTTATGTTAAATATGGTCATTATTCACCTGGGCCTTATAGCACAAAGCTGCATTCATAAAAAAAGACTAGAGATGCAGAGCAACAAATTTAATTAGCTCACAAGTCTTTTGATAAAATGATATTTAACTAATATTGAGCTATTTCTATATAGCCATAATTAGTACACACATATGAAAATCCTGTAATCTCACAGCTACCTGCCTGTGCATTTTTATAAACACTCTTTATAAATGGTAGAAGAACCATTTTCACCTGTAGGTTCCCACAGCTAAATTCAGGCGCTGTAACTGTTCATAAAACGATAAATAGAACAAATTAGAAACAGTCTAAAATTAATCTAAAAGGTTTCCTCTGCAAAACCCATATTTAAAAAAGCATACATAGACCCACACACTTGTTTAGCTGCTTGTAACAGACTATATATAGGTTTCCTTGTTTCCTGTAGAGCAGTAAGCAATATAATATTTGGTCCTTGTAGTTTCCCCACATAGAGGAGCAATGAAACATTGTTGCAAGTATCCTAATTATATAATCTACGTATATACCATTTAACCTGTAACCACACATTTTACTGCCTTAAAAGACCCCAACAAAAAATATACATGCAGCAATGCATAGCACTACTCAATAATTCCATAGCTACCTCGGCCCTATGCAGACTGTGTTATAATCATTTTAATCTTCTCCCTAGCATTCTAAAGGAAAATGTAAGATATTTGCAACAAATCCAGAGACAACAACAATGACTTGATCAAATATATAAAGAGCTCTGTATAACAGTGGCCTGTTAAGCACGTTGACACAAAAGAAGCCATTACTCAAAAGACCTGTGTCAAAGCAAATCTGAAGTCTGCCAACAAGAATGAGAGCCATACAGCTGCAACATGAAAAAATAGGTTTTATAGTTTGATGAGGCCCCAGTGGAGTCTTTTGTCCAAAGTTCTTCAAAGTTGCATTTCTACTACTGCCCACTCCTCAAAAAACACCATTCCTATATTAAAGAATAGTGGTGGTAGCATTATGCTTTAAGCTATTTTAATTTAGTAGGGTCTGGACATCTTGTGTAATATAAAGATGAGCTAATGGTACACAACACAGGGAAATACTGCAAGAGATTCTGTTTTAGTCATAAAAAACAGAAGCTTGGGTGAAAGTTTACCTTTCAGCAGGATAATGGTTTGAAACAGAAGGCCAAAATACAAATATCACAGGGAACAACATTTTATTGCACGGTTTATTATTCAGCTGTGTATGAAAATTGGTCAGGAGTTTGAACACTTTTGCAAGGCACTTTAACTATTTTTCTTGTCAACCATTAATGAAACTAAAGTTTCTGAAGACCTATTGTGCCAGCCAATGGATTGATATTGATATTTTATTGTAGTATAAATATAATTTCATACACATTTCCCTGAAATAATATATACCATCTACTGTATAAATGGAGGGACTGACAGCTGATCCCACATCCACAATGTGTGCCTGTTCCAAACACTATTTTTGACCGTTTTTTTATCTAAAAGGAACTATGTATGGCTTTATGCTCTTTTTGCTGGAAACATCTGCCATCCCACAAATCCTAGTTTGCAAAGGGGTTGAGCGAACCATGTTGATATTCTGTGGTCATTTGTGTAACACAGTTCCTGTGTAAGCCTTGAGAAACTACCTTATCTCCTGAAAGACAAGGACCAGAAAAAGCCAGCTGCCACACAAAGCCTGGAGCAACTTCCTCAATGCCTACCCTAGTTCCCATGGTAAAATAGAGCATTCTCATGTTTGATTTTCAGTAAAGAAAAAAAATTGCTGAATGTCTACTTATATTAATGTGAAACACCCACAGTTAAGAACTGGATGCCTGGCAGGATACACAAGTACAAAAAATACCCCAAAATTTCAGCTTGCAGTACTGACAGTATTAACTTGCTGACACTATAAAAATAAACAACAGTAGTGATCAACCTACTAAACTCAATGTAGAAGGGATTACTGCTTAAAACATTGATTTAGCTAGCATGACATTTAATACATGTCTAGGGTCCCCTGATTTATAGTTGATCTGGTTCTGCACGTTGGTCCAATGTAGAAAGTACAGTTTTAATGGTATATCAGCTATTAAATGTCATATATAGGTTTTGTTGGGTAGCTGGCGATCCCATCCCAGTATATCAGTTCTAGGAGATTGTCCCTAGTAATACTCACACTAGATGGTACCACTGTAAAATTAGCTATATGCTGTACTTTGAATTCCCTGGATCTGAATCCGCTAGACCTTCCACCTGATATCATACGACTATATGCTTTAATTGTGTCCTGTTGAGACCCTTGGCAATCATCTTATTATGGAGGGATGGTGTCAGGCCCGGATTTGTGGCTAGGTCACAAAGGTTCGGGCCTAGGGCGGCAGAATCGTAGGGGCGGCATGCCACCCAGCCGCTTGCTGCGGAGCACTGAAGATGCACAGCTAGCCAGGGTTGCAGGCGGCGGGCACTAGGACCGTGCTCAGGGAGTGGTCTGGCACTAGGGCCGCACAGCCAAGGGATGCCCGCGCTGCAAATCCGGCCCTGTATGGTACGTGTGTGTGTGTATGTATGGATGCTGGGACTAATTTGGAGGGGTTGAACTTGATGGACTTTGATCTTTTTTTTCAACCCAATTTAACTATGTAACTATTCAGAGCTAAAATATATTGTCGATTTTTAGGAAAAAATTAGTCATTGCCTTGTAAAACCTAAAATGTAAACTGTAATTCTTTTTGAAAACTGGGCTAACTAAAAATCTTGGGGTATATTTTGGGAAATAAAATAATATGTATTAGTGACATAGAACTAGATATATGATGACACATTTTTAATAGAGACCAGTGGGCATGAATAATATCTTAGTTGTGTCTATATGTTCTATTCTTGGATGATACTTGTGATAACCATTCATATATAAAATTTTCCAAGCAAGGAAACCCCCACAAGCCTACTTGATGTTATTTAATAAAAATTCTTGTTTGCAAAATCCCCTCATAAATGTATATATAGGGGCAGATTAATCAAGGGTCGAATTTCAAGGGTTAATAAACCCTCAAAGTAATATCCTTCGAATTCGAATATAAAATTCGAAGGATTTTTGCTCAAATACTTCGATCGAACGATAAAATCCTTCCAATTGAATGATTCGAAGGCTTTTAATCGATCGATTGACCGATTTTTATCCGATCATAAAAAACTTAGAATGGTGCTGGGGAAGGTCCCCATAGGCTAACATTGAACCTCGTAGGTTTAAACTGCCAAAGTATGTAGTATTTTTGAAAGAGACAGTACTTTGACTATCGAATGGTCAAATAGTCGAACGATTTTTAGTTCGAATTGTTTTGAATTGAAGTCGAAGGTCGTAGTAGCCTATTCGATGGTCGAAGTACCGAAAAAAATACTTCGAAATTCGAAGTTTTTTTCATTCGAATCCTTCACTCAAGCTAGTGAATGTGTCAAGTAAATAAGTCAAGTAAATGTGCCCGATAGTGTCTGATTGAAGGTGTAGCTCAGCTTTTAGTATGATGTATAGTAGACAATGATATCCCTACAGTATACAATTTGTAATTGTCCTCCTTTTAAAATGTTTATATATTTGTTCAGCAGCTCCCCGGTTTAGAATTTCGGTTGTGAGGGTACAATTTACCTTAGTAACCAGGCAGTGGTTTAAATGAGAGACTGGAAGGTGACCAGGAGAGAACCTGATTATAAAAATAAGTAATAAAAAGTAACACAGGATGTTATAGACCGGAAAGTTTTCTTTGCTATTGATCTGACATCTGTCTTAATTTAAATACTTAGTAAACTACTGGCTTAGTTAGACTCACCTTCACCTACTGATATAAGATGCACCTATTAAAAAGCTAAAAAAGTTGTTAATCATCTAGCAATCTGTTATCTCCCTTTCCAACTTAAATATTTCTCCAAGGTATGCAGCTTCTACGAAGCACAGTTTGATAATGTGGAGTTTATCGGAGTGAACGTGATGCTTTCTGGAGATAAAGGCAACTTCCTCTAGCAGCAGATTAGATCAGCAGGCTCTTTTGTATCCGTGTCTAAAACCCCACACACCTCAGCATATTGCTGCTTGGTTTCCAGCTAAACCAGAATTCTGTATTTTCCAGAAGAAGTCTTAACAAGTTAATTTACAATGACCCTGACAAAGTGTGTATACCTACAACTTGCTCAACCAAACACTTATGACAATTAGTTGCTGCATTTGTCACTATGGGATAGATTGGGGTCTGTTAAGTCACATGACTTAACAGACCACAATCTATGCCAAAGTAACAGAAAGGTTCTTACACATCCCACCTGTGCAAACTAGAACAATGTACAAGAAGATGGTTCACAATATCAGCAAAGGAAAAAACATTCACATAAATACTTTTTGCTATTGTGCATATTTTAGCCTTTTATTACATTCTCCCATCTAATCATTTGTAGTTAAAATTGCATGTTTATTACATTTGAATGCCTCCCTGCCATTTCACAATATGGGAGGCCAGACAGTACAATTATCCACAACATTATGTAAACACCACGAAGCATCCGAATAATTATGAGTTCCTACTCAATGCAACTTGCCTTCAGTGGAACAAATTAATTAACCCTATGAGCAGTGTTGACACGGTTAAGCAGATTCATAAAGCCGAAGTAATGGCTCTTATAGACGACCATTCACTTGTCATTTCCCTGCAAGGGAACATGTGAGTAAATGCATCTCATTCTCTGCTATGGGTTTGTAGTCACTGCACCACTGGAAACCGCTGAACTCATGAATGCAGGTGGAACACCCCAGTCCTGTCCTTACTGCCCACCATAGGGCAGGTGCTAAGGACAGGGCCTGGTTGAAGACTGTGTCCTATGCTGATTCTTAATTTGAGCGATGTACAATTTTAGGGGATATGAGAAAGGGGCACCTATGTGCCTACCCCCTCCTACATGAATACAACGCTGTCGACCCAGCTTCAAATTGTAGCGCAAAGGCCTGCAGAAATTCTATGATAGAAAAAGGCAGTGCAGAAAGTGCAAAAAAACTAGTGCTGTGCATTTTATTTTTGAACTGTGCACACTGCCTTAGGGCAGAGACACGCGCTGCTATTTCGGAACATTAGTCGCCCAGCGACAAATCACTTTTTCGTGCGACTAATCTCATCGAACTGCCTTCCCACCAGCTAGAATGTAAATCACCAGCGGGATGTCACTTCGGCTTTCCGAAGTCACCAAAGTTTCCTTGTGAGGCAACTTCGGAAAAACGAAGCATTTCGAGTGCCTTCCCGTCAGTGATTTACATTCTAGCCAGCAGGAAAGCAGTTCGGGGAGATTAGTCGCCCAAAGAGGAAGGGATTTGTCGCTGGGTGTCTAACCTCCCAAAATAGCATTGTGTGTGTCTCTGCCCTTAGAGTTTTTGTTTACTATAGGGGTCATAAATTACCCATATAGTAAACAAAAACCAAGGTTTTAGTGAGATGGGCTTTTCTTTGACCTTCTAAAGTTTTATTTTAGTGCAGACTGTGGAGTACTATTAAACTATAAAAAGTTTTTCTTTGTTCCAGTTACAGAAAGCATTCTTCCATAAAGATGAAGCGTGAATGCAGCATAATTTAAAGGCACTGATTCGTCAAGCAATGTCATTGTTAAAGAAAGCAGAGATCCTGTGAGCAATGAACGAAACAAAAACCAGCAAGACAAAATGTGTTTGGAAAACATTTTTTTGATTGTAAAACCCAGAATGTTTGTGAAAAATTGGTCTCAGCCCTGATCGTATTTCATTTTGCATACATGCTGCTCTAAAGGAGACCAGAAGGTGCATGTTCTTTATACAGTAAGCACCACAACACAGCTACAATCTTACCAATTGATTTTTCATTCTTGGAATTCTGTTGTGATGCTGCATTTGTAGACAGATCTTCAGGCACAGGCATGGGCTCATCTGGGTCATCCAAACCATCGCTCATTGCAGGGCTTTGAATTCCTATAATACGATTTGAAACATCACTGAGCCAATATTACATATTTTTCTCAAAAGAGTACATTTATATAATTGGTTTTATTTTAGTAATTGCATATCTCTTATGTTATAAAAATACTTCATTAAACTTCCGAAAGTTTTCCTGGCGGGGGGGGGCAGCATGTGCTTGTTATATCCTTGCATGGAACCTGTTATCCAGAATGCTCGGGACCTGGGGTTTTCCGGATAACATATCTTACTGTAATTTGGATCTTCATACCTTAAGGGGCAGATTTAGAATTAGAATTTTTAAATTAGAATTTCAAGTTTATTTTAGTGTAATTCGATTAGGGAATAGTCCAAATTTGATTTGAATTTAAAAAAAATTCTAAATTCGAATTTTGAAATTTAGCGTAATTATTTATAAAAATTAAACTACAATTTTTTTGGAATTTATTAAAGCCTGATGGTCTTAAAAGTCCGACTCTGAAAATCCAGCATCTCAAAGCTCTTGAGGTCCTGTATAAGTCCATGGGGAAGGTCCCAGTGTCAAATACGAAATTCGACCCTTGATAAATTTGCCTCCATATAAACCCCATAGGCTGGTTTTGCTTCCAATAATAATAAATTATATATTCATTTGGATCAAGTACAAGGTACTGTTTTATTATTAGAGATTTTATTATTAGGACATTATTTTAAAAACTTGTATTATTTGGCTAAAATGGAGCCTAATGTAGAAGGTCTTTCCATAATTCTGGTTAACGGGTTTCCGGATAATGAATCCCATACCTGTGCAAGAAAATGGTATGTGCTTATTTATTAGGAGCGTTGCAAAGATGATCTGCACTCAGAGCTTATACACTTTTAAATTTGTATTTATTTTAAAGACTACTGTTTTGGCTAGTTCCCCAGCCTTTGTCATTTGTTATTTATTACCATATACTCATCAGCCATCCAGATTATTAGCCACTAGACACTAGATATTAGTCAGAAAGGTTGTTAATATTTAAATCATAGGTCAAATAATAAAGGAGCTGTCAAAGAGCTGCCTTCTTGATAAGGAATGGGTGTATTGGCAGACAATATTACCCTATTGATCTTTTATTTGCAGAATGCACTGATGGTCTAATGTGTGTGCAATATATAATGATATAATTCAGACACAACTTACTGTATATTAAACATGTATTTTTATGCCACCTAAATGTAGTCATTTATGCTATTGTTTTATATATTGTATTTGTAGACCAGGAAAACGTAAACGTTGTTTAAAACATTTATCCACAGAATTTTTCAAGAGCCCACTGCTTAATTTTACACTAGACTTCATATATGCCTTAAATCAAAAGTGTTCCATGCTTATAGGTGGTGTATTTTTGTATAGATTTATAAACAGACTTCTCAGAGAAAAATATTACATACGTTTTGGTAGATAACTCTACTCAACCCAAAGCACAGTTACAGTAAAATGACTGATAACACTGATGTTTTCACACAAGTAGTTTTTTTTATAAGTAAAGACAAAATATTGGACTGCACAGTAGGAATTGACCTGTAGCCCAAAAGCTACAGGGAACCAAAAGAGTTGTGCAAGTGTTTTTTTGTTTTTTTAAAGAAACACCTAAAAGACAATCAAGAAAACAAATTTGAGTCCAGCTATTCATCAGATGGTCTCAGATTTAATTGCACTTATGAAATTTTTTATTCTGTAAATTGTAATATTACGCTAGATCAAGAACAGAAGATTTTTTATCCATAATGTTTGAGAACAAGGGCCTGTATTACATTACCATATTTATCAACAGTCTCATTTTCGTGCTTTTTGAAAGCACAACTAACTCACAAACTCTAAAACTACAAATGTTGTTAGATTTATTATAAAATCCTAATAACGTACAAATGGAAAATTACACTGAACTCTGTGCTGAGTTTTTCTGACAATTTCTAGCGAAAGAAACATATGAAACCTCTAAAAGTCCGAATTGACTTAGAGCAGTCTATAGAACCATGACACCTTTTACCTGGCAAAATTTTGTATTAGTGGTTTACAAATCTCAAACTCTCAAATTTTTAAAGTTTTTTAAAATAATGAGAAAACCACTAATTTTTAGAGATTCATTCGTGATTTTTTTTTTATAAAATTGGACTTTTAAAAAAAATTACGAATTTTTCGGAATTTATTAAACCCAGAGGATTGAAAAGTCCGAATCTGAAAATCCGGCATCTCAGACCTGTCGAGGTTGCAATGGGAGAAGTTCCAATGATTTTTGGATGTGCGCTGGGTTTTTGGCAATACCCTGAAGTTTCGGGTGAAAGATCCGAAAAAATCGGGAAAATGATATTTTTCAAGATTTTTTCAGATTTTTTCCCTGCAAACAAGATTTTCGGGAAAGTTTATTAATAATTAAGCTCAAAAAACCGGTGCAGATTTGGTGGGAGTTTTTTTTAGGAAAATATTGAGATAAATTTGGATTTTGATAAATAACCCCCTTGTATTTAGTGTACTAAAAACATTTAGGGGCATATTTATCAAGGGTCGAATTTCGAATTTATGGGAATTTCTAAAAACTTCCATTAACTCCCATAAACTCACAGGGGCCGATTCACAAAGGGTCGAATATCGAGGGTTAATTAACCCTTGATATTCGACTGGTAATTAAAATCCTTCGACTTCGAATAACGAAGTCGAAGGATTTTAGCGCAAATAGTGCGATCGAACGATAAAATCCTTCGAATCGAACGATTCGAAGGATTTTAATCCAATGATCGAAGGAATATCCTTCGATCAAATAAAGTTAGCCATGCCTATGGGGACCTTCCCCGTAAGCTAACATTGAGTTCGGTAGCTTTTAGATGGCGAACTAGGGGGTCGAAGTTTTTTCTTAAAGAGACAGTGCTTCGACTATCGAATGGTCGAATGATTTTTAGTTCGAATAGTTCGATTCGAAGTCGTAGTCGAAGGTCGTAGTAGCCCATTCAATGGTCAAAGTAGCCCAAAAAACTTCGAAATTCGAAGTTTTTTTACTTCGAATCCTTCACTCGAAGTTAGTGAATCAGCCCCGAAATGTCAAAAAAACCCCCCGAAATTTATCAGAAAAGAAAAATCTTTTTTTTTTTAAATTCGGGTGAAAACTCAAACTCGATTCGAATTTGGATCGAATTTGATTCGTATTGTTTTCTTCAAAAGTCCACCAAATGACTCCAAATTGGTTGTAGGAGGTCCCCCATAGGCTACAGCACCAATTTGGAAAGTTCTAGATGGGGAATAGTCAATTTTGAATTTTTAAAGAGACAGTACATGATAAATTTCAAAATTCTAATTTAATTTTTTTTTTAACTTGAATTGAATTTGCACTATTCCCTAGTCAAAATACACTAAAATTAACTTGAAATTCACTTAGAATGGATAATACTGGAAATGGTCTTCCCTTGATTTCTGGAAATTGGGGTTCTGAATAATAGATCCCATGCCTGTATATACTTCAATCTTCTATTTGACACAGAAAGGAAAAATGAGCATGCAAAAAGCAGAACTGAATTAAAGGCAAAATATTAGAAGGATTTTCTGCTTTCATTGCAGCTAAAAACATTTGTCATTGCTAACAAAAATGACAGGTTTCTTTTACCTAGTTTCTTGTAAAATAATTAAAATTGTGTTTCAGTGACAATACAAACAAAAACCAATGACAAATGACTTAGATTCCCTAACTGAAATTTTAAACAAATACAATAACATGTGTTATCTGTACAACTGCCCTAGTTTATCTGAACAGAAGAATTTGTCATTGCCAAACTTACCAGGTGTACTAGGCACAATCTGTAAAACTAGCAGGCAATATTAAAATAATTTCAATAAAAATGAAGAGTTTAGGGTACAATCATCATTCAAACACAATATTTACCAATTATTCTTTGTGCCAGTTTGTCATCTTAAATCCTTATTGCTGGAACAGTACAGAATTATGTAAAACAAAAAACTCACAAAACATGTGGGACATTTACGCTAAAGTTGCTGAATTGTTAGTCTGCGTATGTCATCCCACCATGGTGACTGTAGTTTTAACTACCATGACTTACTTTGATGGGACTGACCAATACACTTCTTCAAGAACCGATTCACTGTACACAGAAACAGTATTACTAACTCTATATAGTAACATAGGCTCGAAAAAAGACACACATTCATCAAGTTCAAGCAGTTTTACTAAGGTTCGAATGGTAAATTGGAATTCGAATTTTCAGGTTGGTTTTTGGTCAAAACTCACAATTTTGAATTTAAAACCACCAACTCGAATTCAAATCCAAAATTTATCATCCCCCTACTCTGGAAACACCACAACTCAATTTCGATAGGTGGCCACCTAAAATCTGCCGAGTTCATGTAGAAGTCAATGGCAGATGTCCGTTGACCCATTTGAAGATGTTAATAGCCTTTCTGACATTCAAGTTTTTTTTCAAAGGAAAATTCGATTTGAATTGCGTTCAGTAACATTTAATCGAATTATAGATTTTTGAGTTTTTTCATAACTAAGCTCCCATTTGAGTTGTGAGTAAATTAGAGTGTATTAGAGTAAAAAAAAATTCACATAACTCCTTTGATAAATATGCCCCTAAATGTCTATTTAAAACCTTCCTAACTAGTATACCCAGAAAACGGCAAACAAAAACCCTTCTAAACTTTCTCCTATTTGCCTCAGAGGGAGAAAATTCCTTCCTGACTCCAAGATGTACCAGATGAGCTATTGTCAATTACCCTGTATTTCCTCACTTGCTAAAAGCCACCCAACCCGTCTTGAAGCTATTTACAAAAGTCAGATTTTATTTTGAGAATAATTCTGAAAAAACAAAGAGAGAACAACCACAGCAAGAACACATTAAACTTCAGTTTGGAAATCATACCCATAGCCAACAAAATTCACAAGTAATGCTAAAATTTGCTTTGCATAATAGAGAGCTAAAATGATTAACAGCCCAAAGATCTGAACTGTCATTTCAAAACTGGAAACAAACAGACAAAGTCAGTTCAACACAAGCCACCAGTAGAAACCTCATAAACACTGCTGCGTTTGGTTGTACCTTGTGGTTTTTTAAAGCACATATATAGTTTGCAAAGAAAAACAGGAACACGTTTTGTTTAAATAACTGGAAAAGCACTTTTGTCTTGTGGAAAAGACTATACTTGTGCAATTTTACATGTTGGACTAGACAGAAGTATTTTACAACTAAAAATGTAACAAATATTCACATGTGAACTGCTGCTCTTATTTGGCAAAAGACTGCCAGTTAATGCAGATAACATCTCAGCCTTTGGTTCCTTGGAGGTGCCGGATACTGTTCCGTTAAATATATCTCACTTTGCTCTTTTCATTTCACAACTGCAACAGTTCCTACGATCAGATATTAGTTTCAGAAAAGGCAGAGATGTGTGAACTAAATGAGGTTTATGTGTGGGCTGTGTTTTTCTGGTATCACAAAGAACTACTTGCTGACTTTAAAAAAATATAATGAAAAAAAAAATTAAATTTTCTTTTCTTTACTATGACTGAATCTTACTATGGACATCTGGAATCATTTTACAACTTAAAGCCATGGTTATATTGCCATTAAATGGACTGA